>JADRCD010197888.1:0-12034 GCA_019843815.1 Montemys delectorum
GTCACACTATAATGACATTACTTCCTGTATTTTTCTCTAAAGTTCCCACCAGAGGGCTTGGGAGATGGCTCATTGGCTGTTTTTCTGAAGGGCCCAGGTTAGAGTCTCACCATCCACATGGTGGCTCACAATTATCTGTAACTCTAGTTTTAGGGCGCAGGCATCCATAAGGGCATCCATCTGTGCATCCGTCTGGTAGGTGAAGTCAGGAAGTGTAAGTGCAGCACCAAGTGGGCAAGGCTATGAAACACAACAAGCAGAGGCACAGGTCCTCTGGGATGTGGGTTCTGTGGAGCAGGAAGGACAGAGGAAGAAGGATCATGGCTGAGAGCCTCCTCTAGAGTCAGAACATTGGTGTGTGTCCGAAGCATACTGTCATTAGAGTAGGGTCGGAACCTCCACAGGTTTCAGTGCTCTCCTGGAAAGCTGGGTCAGTGCAAAGCTTACGGAGCTTTTGTGTGTCCAGCTGTGAGGATGCGCTGTCCTCACCTTAGCTTTCCTTCATTCTGCCCACCCTGGTCCCTTGAGTGTGGTGTCTTTAAGCTTTATTGATTGTCTGTCCCATCAGTGTAATCTTTTAAAGCCTACCTCTGATTTAAGTGCATGGTTTATACATTTTATGATGCATTGTTATTCTGATATTACAAGACCTGCCTGCTGACATTTTTTAGTAAATGAGATTAATAAAAAGTTTAAAGTATTTAAAATTATACTATTAATAAAGACTCTTTTGATATAAAAATATTAATAAAAATTTGGGTACATTTTTAAGTGTTTGCTAACTATGGTGACTTGATAGTATCATTTGTGCCTTGGGAAGCCCTGTCACGCAGGACTATGTTTCTTATTGATAAAGGTGGGCACTTCTGTTTCAGGGTCTTGGAAATGGATGGGAAACAGAGAATTGGTAATATTTTCTTTGTTTTTACCCTATAAAAGAGATGACAAAGAAGCCCACATTGGTATCAGAGGGGCAGCTCTGCTGGTTCTTATGCCCTTGTGTTTGCTCGTACATAGATGGTTAACCTTTTTCAATCTTTGATTTCAGTGCAAGACATTATTAGAAAAATTCTGTGATTCCACTAGTTTTAAGTAGTTTTTTTTTTTTTCCTTTCTGAGGCTAGTTAAGTCTAGGCAACCTTACAAACTCCCTGAACCACAGTGGGCTTCATTATGCTGAAAGGCAAGGAGGAGGGTGTGTATGGCAGGCTCTGCTCTTCTCTCAGAGACCCTGGGGTGCCATGCAGCAGTGACTTTCTGACAGATGGTCTGAGGGTGGGCACGTTGTCAGCCTGGTGATGCTTTCTGCTCTTGGGCTCCTCACATAAAAATCAAGCCTCCTCTCTGGCCTGACTAGTGTCTGCTCAGGAACCTGCTTGTTCATTCAGTGCTGTCAGGATGGGGCACAACCCCAGAAACATTTCCAGGCCCTCCCTAAACCCTGCATTCTCTCTCCTCCACGTTACACATTTACTACACATTATTTTCATTTGCTGATTGTTCGTGTCTTGGTAACCTCTGAATTCATTACTTTTAAGTCTTCTCTTTTAAATATCCACATGTGTCTCCCCATTTCAAAGCATCTACTCTCAGTGCCTCTCCAGCTCTGGTCCCAGTCCTACCTTATGGTAGAGATGGTGCTGTAGCTGCTTTGTTAGGGCCTGGCTCTGCATACTTCAGAGACTGTCTTCCTGCTATTACCAGCATAACTGGGATGGTTTGGAAAAAACTGCAGCCATCTTTCTCAGAATGTGCCTTGCTGGCAGGGAACAGAGGTCACTGGGGTCCTCCTACTTTTGCCCACAGTGATCTCACGTGGAAGCTGTCCTGACCTTTCTTTGCATTTGGAGGCAATGCAGAAAAATAACCTAACAATGGGAGTGCTTTGTCATGTCTGGAGGCTTTGGTCAGTGTGTACTCTTTTCATAAGTGGTATGTGAATGCTAACATAAGCAATTCGCTTAAGATTTGAGAGTGGAAAACTTTTATTTGTAGATTCTAAATTGATTCTTTATGGGCATGGGTATTACTAAAGTTAATTATTCTTTACATCTTTTAGTCTATGAAATTAGTATGTTAATTGTTTATAACAAAATCATAAATCAGACTTCAATCTTGATTTTTTTTTAATTTGGCAAAAATAAAGAATTTCGTATGCATATTCTTACATAGCACAAAAATTAATCTGCAGAAATTGAAAATTGAAAGCCTTGCTGTTTCGTCTTTACTATAATTAAAAACAGTGATGGATTATGGTGGTGCACAGTAAGTAAACTGTCTCCTCAGTTGCTCTAACGGGAGCATGGCCGCAGGGTTTTGCAGTGTGACAGCTGGGGCAGAGGAGGCCCTGTCGGAAAATCGAGAGTGTAGACACAGCCAGGCCGGGGCGGTGCTTTGCACTGTGAATTGACTGTGAATTGGGTACGTACTGTATCGTTTTCCTTCTCTTAGTGGAAAAGACTTTTAAGTGAGGATGCCTAAGTGGTGATTTCAAGACAGGGTTTCCTGTGCAGTCCTGGTTGTCTAGGAACTCACTCTGTTCTATATATTAGGCTGTCCGCCAACTCAGACCTCTGCCTGCTTCTGCCTCCTGAGTTCTGGGATCAAACACATGGGCCCCACACCTGGTTAGGAAAAGGTGTTTGTAAGTGTAACATATCAACAAGAGCGTAGATTATTAGCACTTAGCTCAATTAATTATCTTAAAATCAACACGCAGAGTAAGCTAAATGGTTCTAGTGTAACCAAAATCTTACCTTACCCATTTTCCTAATGATTTTTCTTTCTACCAGCAAAGAAACCATAATCCCTACTTATAAAATTGTGACTATTTTCAGCACACACACAAGTGCTGGGCATCATCCTGACATCTACTAAGCCTGCCTCCTCACCCATCCTCTTCTCCCCACCAGTAATCTGCTATTGCAGACTAGTTTTGTCTGTGTTTGATTCACAGAATCATGTGCAATGTATTTTGTATTTGTGTTTTTATTTGTGAAATCCACATTTTGTGTGAAACACAGTTCACTGGTTTGTTTTTTTATTACAATGTATTAACATGATTTTAAACCAACATTTTACTTATTCCTTGTGTGTTAATGTGTATTTGGTTTATGTCTCCATTTGGGCAACAATCATGGTCTCTATATTTTCACACTGGTCTTACCTCCATGTTCTGCAGCACAACCCTTGGCTGCCACATTGAGGTTCCCAGTGCTGTTTTTCCTCCTGAAACTAGGTTTTGTTTTCTTTTCTGCCCAACTCACCCCCTTTTCATTGAGGACCTACATAAGAGGGATTACTATAACCATGTTATATTAGGCTGTTTTAAAAATTTCCTCTGTCAAAAGAATTAGGTGTTATTTACAATTTAGCCTTAGACAAGTTCTTGGGACAAGATCAGAAAGCAGCCACATTCTTTGCCAACGTTTCAAAAGAATGATCATTAGCCCTCTTGCTAATATAGCTGTCCCCTGAAACCCCGTGAGCTGGGCCTCCACAGTCCACATTGCTCTTGGTATTCAAGTTCCTCTTACAGTGTTCAGCTGCCATTACTACTAGTTTCAAGTCCCAGAGCCTTCCATGTTTCTCCAACAGACATGGTCAGGCCTGTCACACAGTAGCCCTCTGCCAGCACCTACCTTACTTTGCCTTAGTTACCTTTCTGTTGCTGTACTAAAACACCATGACCAAGATATCTTATAGATGAGAACCCATCACAACAGTGGGAAGTGTGGCAGCAGGCAGACATGGTGAGAGAGCTGGAAACTGAGAGCTGAGGCTTCGCATCTCGACCCTCAAACAGGAAGCAGGGAACAAACTGGAATGATTCTTCCTCTAGCAAGGCCACACATACCTCCAGAATTCTACCTAGTCTGAGGCCTAAGCATTCAAATGTCCAAACTATGAGGGACATCTCATCCAAACTACCATAGCGTTGTGGTTGGGGGTATTTCCCAAGTCCGCTAGGAGGGACGGAGGCAGTCATAGCACTGAAATCTCTCCAGGCAGATTCTGTAGCTATCTTCAGACTTTACGAACCTTATACGAACTGATTACCTTTCTGGAGCTGTAAGGCTCTGGAAGTCAGTAGCCTGCTGGAGCTTCCAAATTCTCAGACCCTGCAGTCAGACCCTGGCAGATGTTTTCCAGAGCTTAATCCACCGAGGCCCTGAGTGCAGGACTGCCTTCCCTGGACACTTTTGCCATGACTGGCCTTCCATGTCCATCTTCCTGCATGTCAGGGTCTACTTCCACAGCTGCTTCCCAGGGCTCATTTCACCCTGAGGTGTCTCCCACCCCTTAACTCAGTTGTAAGTTATAAAAGTTTCCTGTCAAGATGGTACCTAGCCACAACTCGCTGATTCAGGGAGCACCTCCCCTATGACTCACTGTCCCTCCTTGCCTCCAAAAGACCCAGGTTCAGCTATGCCTGCAACTGGGTTTGAGCTCTGTGAGAGCCATGGGCTTGTCCTGCAGGTAGGACTCCTAGTGACTTGGCTGTCAGGTTTGCCTCACCCCTTCTGTAATTTTACAGTGCACCATCATCTCTCTGTGACACTGCCCTCATATGACCACAGCCGTGGCTTCTCTTCTGCCTCTTACCCAGAAGCTGACAAGCCAACTGTTTTCTTCCTTGATGTTTGTTGGGTTCACAGTGCTCCTGTCTGTCACATCTGTGGCCTTGAGAATAAATATATTTAACTTAGAACTTCAAAATGGTATCAGCAATAGATTCATTTTTTAAAAGACTTTTCTTTCTCTGTTCATTTATATGTCTGTGAGGGCATATGATTCATGTGTGTGAGTATCCACAAGGCCAGAAGAGTGTCCAATCTAGAACTGGAGTTGTAGTTACTCCTGAGCTGTATGGGGTTTAGAAGTGAGCTCTGGCTTCCTAGAAGAGCAATAAGAGCTCTTAACTGCTAAGCCATTTCTCCAGCCCCAGATTTATTTTTTTTAGTTAACTTGAATTCTTTTTACTAGCTTCATTTTACTTTCAGAGCTTATTTGGAAGACCCAAGGACTGTAATTTAAAAACACACTGGGAACCTTCCTAATTTGGCCTTAGGAACAGAAGGAAACACACTGTAGCTTTCCTTTATTTTTCTGGTAAAGAGAATTTACTCTTTTTCTTTTTGCCAACAGGAAAATGCAATTCCACTAAGGTTCTTGGTCATAGATCAGAGGCTTGGGTCTACAAGTGAGCTTTTTGGAAGAAGTACGGTCCAATATCACGGGCCAGTTCAAACGACTGTGTAGGCAGTGGCAAGCTGCCGCCTCCACCCTCTGAGGAAGGCAGCTGCGAGTGCAACCTTCCCAGGGACAGGAAGGTGGGCAAGCAATTGAGTGAGAGTGAGTGTGTGTGTGTGTGTGTGTGTGTGTGTGTGTGTGTGTGTGAGAGAGAGAGAGAGAGAGAGAGAGAGAGAGAGAGAGAGAGAGATGGTGTGTGTATATGAGTGAATGTATGAGTGCACATTTGAGTGTGTGTGTGTGTGTGTGTGTGAGAGAGAGAGAGAGAGAGAGAGAGAGAGAGAGAGAGAGAGATGGTGTGTGTATATGAGTGAGTGTATGAGTGCATATTTGAGTGAGTGTGTGTGTGTGTGTCTGTCTGTCTGTCTGTCTGTCTGTCTGTCTGTCTATAAGAAGCTCCCAGATTCCTGGGAACAGTTTGAAAGGTGAAAGGGGCCTGAAGAAGCCATCTTGAAAAGGACTCTGTTTCCCTTGTGCAGTTCATCCAGGGAAAGCCTGCCCCTATTTCTGCTGGTAGTGAAGATGGACAGCTGAGGGGAAGCCCAATAGCAGCGTTTAGCTTGTATCTTGAAGAGGCTGTGAGGGTTATGTTTATTGGGGGTTAAATTTTCTTTCTTTCTTTTTTTTTTTTTTAAGATTTATTTCTTTATTGTATGTAAGTACACTGTAGCTGTCTTCAGACGCACCAGAAGAGGGTGTCAGATCCCCATTACAGATGGTTGTGAGCCACCATGTGGTTGATGGGATTTGAACTCAGGACCTTTGGAAAATCAGTCAGTACTCTTAACCACTGAGCCATCTCTCCAACCCCGAGGGTTGAATTTTCTAATTGTGGTTTTTCTTTGCCTACAATCCTGGTACAAAGAATGGTGAACACACTTTTGAACAGTCTTGGGCAGGCTCCGGTGGATAGTGTGCCAACTATCTCAGCTTTATTCAGAAGCTCGTGTGAAACAGCAAGATAAGTTTCATTTTTTTCTTTTTTAAACATACTATTTATATTGAGTCTTTGAGAATTTCGCAACATACATCTTGATCACACTTGTTTCCCGATCAACCCTTCCATGTCCGTCCCACACTTGTGACCACCCTCTTTCCCTAAAAAATGTAAAATAAAACTTTTTAAAAACAACCCAAGTCCATTTAGTGTTTTCTGTCTACTCACTGGGGCACGGTCAGACTCTGAATAGCCCACCCCTTCAGTAGAACTGAGTGGTTCCCCTCCCTCATGTCTGCCGGAAGCCATCCATTGTGGAGCGCTAACTTCAGTATCCTATCACACCTTTAAAGGTTCTCTTCAATGGCTTCCTCTTTAGGCTGCTACTTTTGGGGGCGGGGTGGGAGCTATTAAAGCCTTTTAAATCGCACACGTCTGTCTCTCTGTCTCTCTGACTGGCTGTCTGTCTGTCTGTCAGGCTTCTTGGCAGTACGCACAGGCAACAACACAGAGCCATCTCGCAGCCCAGTGTTTCCCACATAGGTTTAATCTTCTCATCTGTGTCATGAATTACACCGGGAAAAGTTCTGAGTACATTAAACTTGCGCTATGTAGTTGTCAGTTAGTTGGTGAGCTTTACCCAGATTTTCCTAATGAGAGCTGTTCATGTCTTCCCTGGTCCCCTGCAAACGCTCCCCACAGTAAACAGGGGGAGCTGCCAGATGAGCCTCAGCTTTCAGTGTACCAGGAATGAAAACAGAGGCTCCCTCACACCCCTTTGGGGACTTCTGAACTTAGGGGGAAGGTATGTGCTGCCTTCATAATAATAATCAGTAGCTAAGTCCATTGAAATGAACTATAGAGTAAGTTAGAGGGGACTGGAAACATGACTTAGTAGTTAACCCCAGTTCAGTCCCAAGCACCCATGTCAGCTGATTCACAAATACCTTGCTCTAGGTGATCCAGCATCTGACCCCAGGGGCACCTGGAACACATGTGCACACACTTGTAGACTGATACACAATTGTAAGCATAATTGAAATCTTTTAGAGGTTAAGAATTTGTGATTTGGGGGGCTAGTGAGATGGCTCAGCAGATAAGAGCACTGACTGCTCTTCCAAAGCTCCTGAGTTCAATTTCCAGCAACCACATGGTGGCTCACAACCATCCGTAATGAGACCTGGCGCCCCCTTCTGGTGTGTCTGAAGACAGCTACAGTGTACTCACATATAATAAATAGTCTTTGGGTCAGAACGAGTGGGCCTGGAGCAAGCAGAGGTCCTGCGTTCAATTCCCAGCAACCACATGATGATGATGGCTCACAACCATCTGTACTCATCTACATAAAATAAGTAAGTAAATCTTTTTAAAAAATTGTGTTGTATGTTTACAATTTGGTAAGAAATTACATATGTATCATAATGTTTATATCAGTATAAAAATTTAGATTTATTTATGTACGTGAGTATTTTGCCTGCATGCATGTATGTGCACCACATACATGCTGGCTGCCTGTGGAGGTCAGAAGAGAGCAACTGGTCCTGGAACTGGAGTTACAGTTATGAGCTGCCATGTAAGTGCTGGGAATCAAACCTGGGTCCTTTGAGAGAACAAACACACTATCTAATTATTTTTCTTTTTCTTTTTTAAAGATTTATTTGATGTCTTTGAGTACACTGTAGCTGTCTTCAGACACACCAGAGGAGGGCATCAGATCCCATCACAGATGCTGTGAGCCACCGCCATGTGGTTGCTGGGAATTGAACTCAGGACCTCTGAAAGAGCAGTCAGTGCTCTTAACCACGGAGCCATCTTTCCATCCCCCTCTATCTAGTTCTTGACAGGCACTCTGTGAAATAGTTTATGTTGTATATTCCATAAAATGTAAAATTGATTTCTACATTGAATAGCTTATAGTATAAAGAAGGATTAAAATTGCTTGCCACAGTGAATTCAGAGAAATACAATTGCTTATTTTGCTGTATAGTATTTTTCATTTCTTTACAGAAGCATTGTTAATGATGATATTTCTTAAAAAGGTAGTGTCTGCTCATTGTAATAACTAACTAAAATAGCAGATGTGTACATAGATAAAAATATATAACTACATTGTGACAAAGATATAATCAGTGATAACATGTTAGTCATTTAAATTTTTTTATTTTATATCATATGTAGTAATTTTTTGCCTGCATATATGTATTCACACTATGTGTATGTGTGGTACCAGTGGGGCCAAAAGAGGATTTCAGACCCTTTGGAACTGGAGTTATGGCCTGTTGTAAGTCCTTATAGAGTTGAGGAGAACTGAACCTGGATCCTCAGGAAGAAGAGAAAGAGTTCCTAACCTCTGAGCTATCCTTGGTTGGTGATTTTTACCTCCAAAATCATCAGCCAGATCCCCTGCCTTTCCCTCTGTGTTAGGTAGAGTTTCTATAGAAAGGGTTTATTCATATCACTGTTCATCACTGAAGGAAGTTAGGACAAGAACCCAAACAGGGCAGGAGCTGATGCAGAGGCCATGGAGGAATGCTGCTTACTGGTTTGTTCAGCCCGCTTTCTGATGTAGCACAAGACCACCGGCCCAGGAATGGCACCAGCCACCATGAGCTGGGCCTCCCCATCAATCACTAATTAAGACAATGCCTTACAGGCTTGCCCACAGCCTCATCTTGTGGAGGCATTTGCTCTGTTGAGGCCCCCACTTGCAGGTAACTTTAGCTTGTATGTCAAGTTGACTACAGGACTAGTTGCCATACCCCCCTGACTATCCCTTTCTCCTACCTTTCTCCCCAGTATCTGCCAAGTCTTCCCCTCCCCTTCCCCTGCTTCTCCTCCTCCTTTTTTTTTTCTTTTTTTTTTTTTTTTTTTTTTTTCGAGACAGGGTTTCTCTGTGTAGCCCTGGCTGTCCTGGAGCTCACTCTGTAGACCAGGCTGGCCTCGAACTCAGAAATCCGCCTGCCTCTGCCTCCCAAGTGCTGAGATTAAAGACGTGCGCCACCACTGCCCGGCCCTTCTCTTCCTTTTTAAACTTCTTTGTTTAAGTAGAAATTATAGGGCTGTACTCGAAGTTCCACTGTATATTGCATCACATTTTCTGGGTGAGTGAGCAAGAATTTTCCTTCTCTTCCTGGTTGCTTAAGTCCTGTTAGAATATATCTGTGTTGTGAGTGATACTCTTGAAAGCCAGTGAGTGGAAACTGCCCTCATTTGCACTCTTCTCCCTGACCTGGCATGACCAGGTCAACACTTACAGGGTCTTTCAGTTTCATGAGGTCCTTTACTAATTATTAGTACCTGCACTGTGGGTGTCCTGTGCCAACGAGTTCAAGCCTTGTCCCCATTTTCTCTTCTGTCAGGCTTAGGGTATCTGGTCTTTAGGTTGCGTCCTTGATCCTTTTGGAGTTGGGTTCTGTGCAGGGTGATAGATCTGGATTTATTCTCATTCTTCTCCATGTAGGCCTCCAGTGTGATCAGCACCATTTGTAGAATATGCTCTCTTTTCTCCAGCATAGTTTTGACTTCTCTGTCAAAAACCAGGTGCCTGTCGATGTGTGGACTTATATCTGAGTCTCCATTTTGATTTCATTGGTCAGCATGGGTCTTTTCTGTTTCCAAATGAAGTTTTTGGCATTTGCTTGATGCACTTCTGGGGGAATTATGTTGGCGTTTTGATGGGGATCCCATTGAATCTGTAGATTTGACTTGGGTTATTTCTCTTTCCTCTGTACCTGTTACTGATACCTTTGGTTTTTTCAGAGTACCCCCATATTTTCTGGATGTTGGTCTCTTACTGTGGTTAGTTAATGTGTAGGCATATTTTTTTAAAAACACTATTGGATGTTATCTTTAAATTTTTTCTGTTCTTGCTGGGCATGCCGTGTGTCTAATTTTCAGCAGTCCAAATACCGAGGCAGGAGGATCGTGAATTCAAGGCTGGAATGGGCTTCATGGTGAGACCCTGTTTATAAAAGCAAACCAAAAATTCTGTTCTCATGGATCGTCTAATTTATCACATATAATTTTTTTGCTTTTTATTTATCCTTATTTTTCATTTTCTTTCTTAATTTATGTATTTTCACATCACTTTGTTATATGTATGAATTTTCTGCTCATTTGTTACCCATCTTGTAACTTCATGCTGTATTTCATTATATAATAGTATTTAATTTTAACTATATTACTATTATTTTTTTATTCTTTTCACTTTGTTTCTTATATAAGGAAAACCTCCCATGCTAGGTGGTAGCCCATTGATACACTCTTAGCATTAAGAAGCTGAGACTGGAGGATCATGAATTTTCAAAGCTAGAGATAATCTGTGTCAAGACAATGACACGTGGCATAATTTTTGTTTTGTTTTGTTTTTTTGAGACAGGCTGTTACATAGCTCAAGCTGGCCTAGAACTGTTCTCGATTCTCCTTTCCTGGGGATGCTTCCTGAATGCCGGGGTTAGCGGGGATAATTAAGCCTGGTGTGGCGTGCACACACTGACTTCTTTAGCTACTGGGTAAATGGTTACTTTTTAGTGTTCCAAGGACATTAAAAGGTTATATTCTTTGCTCCATGGTTTGAAGTAATAGCATATGGTATGTTTAATTCAAAAATCCATGTTCTGCAATCAGTTCTTTTGATGTTTTTGTCTACTCTACTGTAAAATCCGTCCTTTTTGAATGGTTGTGGCTTCACAGAGGTGCTGCTTTGTGAGTGGAGCACCCTCTTGGGATGAGTCTCTGAGTGTTTCTTTTCCTTTGTTTCCATGTGGTTACATATTTTATTTGTACTCTGTTACTCAGTATCATGTCAATTCCTGTTAGGATTTTTATAGCTGATATACTAAAGTTTAGACTCTCTTAGTGACAGACTTTACACTTTCTGCAATACTGTATCTTTTAATTCATAAATGTTTCCACTTTAATTCAGATTTCCAGTGGCATTCAGTCAAGTTCAATCAACCCAAATATCTTAAATACTTTAGGCTCATTGCTGGACATTTTTTACATTTATGTGTGTGTGTGTGTGTGTGTGTGTGTGTGTGTGTCCCCACAAGCACCTGTATGTGGGGTTCAGAGGAAAACTTGTGGAAGTTAATTCTGTTCAATGTGTGGGCCCTAGTGATTAAACTTATTTAAAAAGGTTTAAAGAGGCAGTAACAAGCTATGGCTTACACTCACCATGTTAAACAATAACAGCCCAAATAACTGGGCCACTCAGAATTGTATAACTGCAAAGGATTGGAGAGATTTGCTGACAGCCATTCTAGAGCTTGGCTTGCTTATTCAGTAGAGCATGAGACTCTTAATCTCAGGGTCATGGGTTCAAGCCCTACACTGGGCTCCAACTGTAAAATAATATGAATTATGCTTGTTTCCGTCGAGGTTCAAATGAATGAGGCTCTAACTATGATTTCTTTCTTAGGCTGCACAGTGACTGGGGGATTGCCGCTAACACTAGACTGGCTAGTTTCTCAACTGTGCTCCTCAAATACTTGCTGTTTGAATTTTCCTGGGTTATTTCTGCTCCAGTGGTCTAGTGCCCTGGGGAGCTGTTTTACTCAGGTCTGTCATGACCAGGGAGGCCTCCTGTTCCCTCCTTCTTCTCCTCCTCTATTCTTTCTCTCTCTTCTTTACCTGCTGAGCCATCACACTGGTTAAGTATTCCTAAACATTGTATTTGTTACTAGTATAACTGGAACTAGGTCTACTTTTCATTGTTTATCATTTGTATATAAGAAGGCTTTTAATGTAAGTGATTATTTGTTGGTGTATGTTATTGTGCTCAGTGATGCAGTTCATAAGGACATTTTTATATACAGATATTTCATGAACTTTGACACCCTGCCC
>JADRCD010197889.1:0-10364 GCA_019843815.1 Montemys delectorum
TCCAGCTGTCCCACTGCTGCCCTTGACCATGCTCCTGCTAGCCGGTCCCCAATAAATTGTTCTTTGCAATCCTGGATCTGTTTCTTCAGTCTCTTAGCATTTTTGGAGATAGTCGTCCTGCAGCTCGTTTCCTGGTACACATATACACACACACACACACACACACACACACACACACACACACGCACACAAACTCCCTGCTCAGAGAGCTCCCTGGGGGCAGGGCTGCATCAGCCTCGATGGGCGCAAGGTAGTCAGTCCCCACATTTGTAGAACTGAATGGGACATATGTATACGCTTAATTTCATTAATACTGCCTCTCTGTTTTCTGGACTGTTGAGAAATTTTCCAACGGCCTTTCTGAATCATTGAAGTATCCCTGCTGATCTTCAGGGCTCCATGTGCTCCTGCGTTCACTCTAACACGCTTTCAATATTTCCTTGGCTTGCTACCAAAACGGCACAAACATATATCACATCTATCATAATCCATCTTGTCCCACGCATCGGCTTTTTATTTTCTCCCATCAGCTTGCAAATCTGATTACTCATCTACAGACTTCGGTGATACAAACAAAAAAAAATTATTATTCTTGCCTGTAACAGTGCAGACCAAGTTCCAGTGTGACATGTAAGGCCAGAGGCAAGGGTCTTTCTGTCCTCTCTCTCTGTCGGGCCAGATGTGGGCCTTCCCATCAACCCAAGCTGTAAGTCTATGTCTCAGCCTGGGAGACGAGAAGGGTAGAGTTTGTATACCATGGAGCAGATTGCTTCTGCCCCCACCCAGGGAGAGTTCTGAGCTCCCTGCCTGTGCTTGGCAGCAAGAAACTTCCATGGAAAAGTCTTCTCGGCCGTGAACAGGCTTTCTAGTGATCCTGTTTCCTAACTTACTGAGAATTAGGATCGCAGATACATGGACTCCCAGAATCGTGTGTATTAAATACACATACATGGGGCTGGAGACAAGGCTCAGCAGTTAAGAGCACTGGCTGCTCTCCCAGAGGTCCTGAGTTCAATTCCCAGCAACCACATGATGGCTCATCCGCAATGGGATCCAATGTCCTCTTCTGGTGTATCTGAAGAGAGCAACAGTGTACTCACATACACAATATAAATGAATAAATCTTTTTAAAAAATCTCTAAACTCACACACATGTACACATACACCAAGTTAACAGTGTTGGCTCTAAAGGCAGGCCGTCAGGTTCAAATCCCCACTCTACTGCTTATTGCCTGCATGTTAGTAAACTGAACCCCCCTAGGCTGAGCTTAATGTGAAAACTAAATGTTACTACGTATAAAGCATGTTACCAGAGCCTGGGTATGGAGGGTTAGTACTAGAGAGCTTACCTAACAAGCAGGAGGTAGGGCTGGAGCCCTGGCACAGAGGGGAAGAAAAAACAGCACCTGACACATCCCAGGTGCTCAGTACCAGGTAGCTGCTGTTAGGAGCATACGTACTCTGCTGAGTCCCAGGTCCTGAGGGAGGATGGCAGACAGCCTCATGGAGTTTGGCTCCCTGGCCTCTAGCAGCACTTACCATGGCCTGGAGGCCCTTTTTCCATTCTCTTTTTTTCTGCTCTGGGTTATATCCCAGGTGGCTTAAAGCCACTGGAAGCTGAAGGGCAGCCGGGGAGGAGTGTCGTCATCAATTACAATCAATTTGTATTTTGATAGGCCCCATCTCCCTCACATCCTGAGTGCATTTTTAATGGCATCTCAAAGGGTAATGGGTAAGCTGATAGCAATTGAAATCGGCGCTAATGGTAGATCTTTGGTTCTGTGTTTACATCTCTGCTCTCCAGACATCCTAACAGACAGACAGAGGCCCCATTTCAAGATGGATAATGGAACTCTGAGTTCTGATTTTGTGTGTGTGTGTGTGTGTGTGTGTGTGTGTGTGTGTGTGTGTGTGTCTGAGAAAGCTTTCTAAATCAAAGCCAGAGTGGCAGCCTACACCCCTGACAGCTAAGTGACAAAGGAAGCTGTCGGGACATCAGAGAGCTGGATGAAAAAGAGCCCACCTGAGTTGCAAGAGCCACAGTGACCCCATAACATCTTCCACTGTAGTGTGTATTCCAGGAGGTAACGAAGTCTCTTTTTGTTCCCAAAACCCCACCTTTGGGGAAGGGACACAGCCAACTATCTTTGTAAATGGAGAAGGATTTGATGATAAATTTCCCTGGAAAATAAACAAATGTTCAGAGACTTTGATCCTTCATCTATTTTGGAACAAGGAAGCAATGAACTAACTTACAAACTCAAAAAAAACGACAAAAACTGGAAAAATGGTTCAGCTTGCAAAACGTTTGCCATGCAAGGCCCAGAGTTTGTTTAAAAACAAACAAACAAATAAATAAACAGCAGTAACAACAAAAAACCAGTGCTGTAGCGCTGGGGTGGGAAGACGGGGATCCTGGGGCTCTCTGGACAACCAGCGTAGCCAAACTGACAACTCTAGGTTCAGCCAGAGACGCTGTCTGCAAAGCATACAGTGGAAAAACAGCCAAGAAAGACACAGATGCCAACCTCTGGCCTCCACGTGCATGCATACCCACACACATGTCCGTAAACACATACACACAAAGACAATCCCCCCCCCAAAAAAAAAAAAACAAAAAAAAATCCAACGAGTCCCCCCCCAAACGCCCCGCCCGGGCCCCCCCAACCCCGTCCCTTGCTCAAGGTCATCTACCTCCTCACAGCTACACAAGCCAAAGATACAAAGAAGCTTGCAGCTTGTGCCGGCTGGCAGCACCCAGCCACACCCTTCTGTGCACCTGCTTTCCTTTCACCGTTTTGCTGGTCTGTTCATAACGCTCCAACAGAACCACTTCATTCCGGGCTTCTCCCCAGGAAGAGGAAACCACTACCCAGAGTCCCACACTTTGGTTAGTTCTAGTGAAGAACAAATTCTCAATTGTGTTCCCCTCAGGAGCTGTCAGTGGCTGAGTACACCTCCAGGCTGGGAGCTGGGCTCCAAGGCAGGCCTTTGCCCTCTGAACCCCTCTTTCCGTCGCCAGCCCACCAGTGTAAAGTGGTGGAAGCCACACTCACCCTATACTTATTGCTTCTCAAACTGCCGAGGACTAGTTTGTGTGGTTGTTCATAATATAGTCCTCGGCAGCCCTGGATTGGCTGGACCTCCCCACCTAGATCAGGTCTCAAGCTTGTGACGGGCAGGGAAGGGACATGGAAGGAGAAGGAATAAAGTTCGTTTGGTTTTTTAATCAGTGACTAAACAGTGATTTTTTTTTCCATTAACTTGTGTACAGCAACTCTCTGGAGTTCTTTTCGTTTATTTTTGTTTTGTTTTGTTTTGTTTTGTTTTGTTTTTCGAGACAGGGTTTCTCTGTGTAGCCCTGGCTGCCCTGGAACTCACTCTATAGACCAGGCTGGCCTCAAACTCAGAAATCTGCCTGCCTCTGCCTCCCAAGTGCTGAGATTAAAGGCGTGTGGCACCACCGCCCGGCTCTTTTCATTTATTTTTATTTAGAAATAATTATATAGATATAGATATATATTTGATAGTGTAATATAAATGCATATTGTACAATCAAAGCAAGTAGATTAACCTGTCAGTCATTTCACATACTCATTACTTTTTTTGAATATTTAAAATCCTCTTTTTTTTTTTTAAGATTTATTTATAGTCTCAGTACACTGTAGCTGTCTTCAGACACACCAGAAGAGGACATCAGACCCCATTACAGGTGGTTGTGAGCCACCATGTGGTTGCTGGGAATTGAACTCTGGACCTCTGAAAGAACAACCAGAGAGATGGCTTAACCGCTGAGCCATCTCTCCATCCCCTAAATTTCTCCTTTTTAAAAATATTTATTCACTATGTATACAATGTTCTGCCTACATGGATGCCTGCATGTTAGAAGAGGGCACCGGAGCTCATTATAGATGGTTATGAACCACCATGTGGTTGCTGGGTATTGAACTCTGGCTATATAGTCCAGACTAGTGTGGAACTCATAGGTAGCCCAGGCTAGCCTCAAGTGGAGGCCATCCTCTGATCTTGACCCCTAAGCACCTACCAGGATTAGGGGTGTATCACTATGCCCAGTTTAGATTATAGTTTTCATATAGCATTTTGAACCTGGGGCTTTGCTTTTGGATATGGCTGATTGCAAGTCTAAGACAAGAAACATATAAAATACTCAGGCATGGTGACTCACTCCAGTAGTCCTAATACTTTGGAAGTAGAGGTATGAGGATCAGGAGTTCGAGGACAGCCTCAGCTACATAGTCACTTGGAGGCCAATGTGAGCAACAAGAGACCCATCTCAAAAAAACAAAAAAAAGGAAAGAAAACAAAACAACGAAACACCACACACAAAATATAGCAAGTAAGTCATAAGTATAACTGAAATTAAAAAAAAATAAGCTACTACTAGTTGAAACTAACAATAATAATAACATGACTAGACTACTAATCATTCATAAGGACCTAGGAGGTTGGGGAAATGGCCTAAATGGATAAAGCGCTTGCCACAAGAGTGTGGGATTAGCACTCGCCCCCGAGAACCCACATTCAGCCAGAAGCAGTTAATCACATCTGTAATTCCAACACTCTTATTTGGGGATGAGAAACAGAGACGGGGGCATCCCCTTTTGGTAGGCCAGATAGCTTGTCATGAGCAGTGGTAGACAAAAGCCTCTGCTGCGATACAGTGAATGGTGAGATCCAACACGTGACTCAGTCTGTTGACCTCCACATGGAGGGAAATGAAACATTTGCCCTTTTCCTCACTGACTATGCTGCTGGCAACCAACAGGTCAGGGGACTTGTCTCCTCACAACAAAACTCCAAGTAAACATTGAAAGTGAGAAGGCAGAACAAGACTTGGTTATGTTGTAACTTATAGTGAATTAATAGAAACTGGCTTGATGCTATTAACGTTGATAAGGGGACAGAAGGACAGACTTCCAAGTGTGAATGCACCATTAGGATAAGAGCATCTACAGGGGACTGGGGAGATGATTCGGCCGGGAAAGTGCATACTGAGCAAGTATGAGGACCAGAGTTGAAACTCAGTGCCCACATAAACCCCAGGCAGAGGCAGTCACCCATCTGAAATCCTGGTACTCAGTAGGGTAGAGCTCCCCAGAGCAAGCTGGTTAACTGGACTAACCATGTCAGTGAGCCCTGGGTTCCATGAGAAACCCTGCCTCAGAGCATAGGGTGGAGGCCATTAGAGAAAGACTCCCAAGGTCAGCCTCAAGCCCCCACATAGGGGTACACACAAGGTTAAGCCACACACACACACACACACACACACACACACACACACATACACACACACACACACACACAGCACACATGCACAGACAAGAGACAGCTATAGCCTTCCCAAAGAGACTCAACCTGTGGTACAATCAATCAATGTAGGCTTATCCCCAACTAGCTTACAAATTTATTTTATTTGGCTTTGAATTTTTACTGGGAGGTAACCCCTAACTACTAACTGCTAGCCTGGCTACCTCCCCAGTGGTGTACCCCCAGACACTTGCTGTTTCTCCTGGCCATCTGTTTCTCCTGGTCCACCTCCTTCTTCCTCCTTCTCCCCTACTCCGCTCCTTCTCCAACTAAGTCACTCCAAACACACCTACCTCTAATCCCTCCAGTAATTGGTTGTAGCCAATTTTACTTAACCAATAAATTTAAATCAAAGGACTAGGTTTGCACAACATAAGCTTGTAAACCTTAGAAGTCACTTGTTGGCCTAAACCTTCAGGTATAGAACTTAGCATTACATACATAGCAATAGACCAAACCTTACACCAACCATTTGCCCAATAGGTCTTTACAGCTAAGTCCTGATTTGCATGAAACAGAGAAGACAGAGGAAAGTCGGCTGAATGTTAAATAAGCGGTCAACGAACACTCAGACTGTGAGGAACTTAAAGGTCAAAAGTGCCTGGCTCTGCAGGGGACGCGCTGGAAGGAAGAGGGTGGAGCAGAACCCCCTGGATGGAAAGATTTGGCACACACCAAGTCGTCAGGCCAGCTGTGCTAAGGCAGGTCTATAATCCCAATAGCACGTGAGAGGCTGAGCTTCAAGAACCACTTCAGCTTAAGAGTCTGAGATCTGGGACTGGAGAGGTAACTCAGTAGTTGAGAGCACTCATTGGTCCTGCAGAGGACCCAATGTTTGGTATCCCCCAGTCTCTACCTGGTGGCTCAAGACCAGGTCTAGGAGATCCAACAACCTCTTCTGGCCTACTCAGGCACCAGGCATGTGCATGGTGGACAGCCATACAGGCAGACAAACCGTTCATATATATAAAATTAGAAATGACAAGAATTTGAGACCAGCTTGGGCATAACCGAGACCCTGTCTAGAAACATGAGAATATTGGGATAGTATAAGAGTTAAAAATCCACATTTGACTGGTAGAAGAAACACAAACCAGGGCTGGAGTCATAGCTCCGTTGGTAAAGTACATTGCCTAGCATGCACAAGAGCCTATCCATCCCCAGCCTCACATAAACCAGGCATGGAGGCTCATGCCTATAATCCCAGCACTCAGGAAACAAGGCAGGATCAACGTTGTACCCAGTTATGAAGTGGAAACTTGTGGTTTCTTTGAAAAATCAGTTATGTCAAATGGTGTTTTGCTGGGGCAAACATGTGAAGGAGTGTTTTCCTGAAGCGGTCACAGGTAAAAGGTTGGCTCACTGAGGCGGACTCATGAAGGAACGTTTCGCTGAAGCAGACACGGGTGAAAGGATGCTTAGCTAAATAAAGCAAGCCCTTGAAAGGGCGTATGATGAAGGATTCTTTGAAAATGGCACACATGTATTGATCTGCCTTACATGCGTTGTTGAGCTGCATTTGTCATGACTCCATAGAGAGAAACACACCCAAAAGCCTCTCTGAGAGGTTCCTACGACTTCTCGTGGATTCCGTGGACTCGGGCCAATTAGCAGAGTGATGTCAGCTGATGTATATATATATATATATATATATATATATATAGAGAGAGAGAGAGAGAGAGAGAGAGAGAGAGAGAGAGAGGGAGAGACTCACACGCTGAGGCAAGACACATGGTAAGGCAAGACCTGTAGAGGACACTTGATGTGTGGAGGGAGTATAAATAGGACTCAGTGAGCAGTGATGGAGGCTGCGCTTGCTTGCATAACTAGCTGTGCCATGCTTCTTGGTCTCACGCCTTCACTGATCTTCACTTTGTTGAGAGCGGCACAGCCGAGAACTTCTCCTGGCATCCCCCAGTGGTCCTAATTCCTCCTGCCAACTCGAGCCAATTTGGCTGAAGCCTGGCTGTTTCTGCTAGGTCAGGTCACCGCTGCTGACTCATGTTTGCTGTCTCAACTCTACCAAAGTGAACTGCTGGTGTATTCGTGAAGTACTTGCGAGTGGATCAAGCTGAACTGCTGATTTCCCGACAACACAGATAGGATTTGCTCCAAAGAACAATTTCTAAACAGTTCTACTCCTCCCGTATCCTAATAACCTCTTTTTTCCACTACCTCTGGTAGGTGGTGGGCTAGAAGGGAGGTTAAAGCATTTAAGAGCCATCATTAAATGTAGGTTTTGAAAAATAAAAGCTTATAGTTACATGGTAAGTTGGGGGCAAGTCTGCACTACCTGAAACCTCTTGTCAAAAAAATGCAAATTGAATGTGAATATTACTAAGGCCCATTATTTACATGTATAAAAGTATCATAATAACGCATAATATTTTAGACAATGAATATATGCTAATAAGGGGCCAAGAATAAAAGAAATTGGCAATAACTAAGAGTATCAGGGTGCTGGGTGCCTCTAGGAGGGGAAAAGCAGATCAGGTTAAGGCAGAAACCATAGAAGGCCTCCAGGGAAACTGCTGAGTTCTAGTCCACACCCAAGGTGGTAGGGAAAAAGTTTGCTTGCATGCTGGAGAATCAGACCCAAGGCCCCAAACATACTGGGCAAGCACTCGCCCTATGTGCTGTATCCCAGCCCAAGACCCTGGCTTTCTAACTATTAAGCTATACGTTTGTTTTGTTTGAGTGTCTACATTTGTGTTTTGTTTATTTATTTAGAATTATTTATTTATGTATATGAATACACTGTAGCTGTCTTCAGAAATACCCAAAGAGGGAGCGAGATCCCATTACAAACAGCTGTCAGCCACCATGTGGTTGCTGGGATTTGAACTCAGGACCTTCGGTGTTCTTACCTGCTGAGCCATCTCACCAGCCCTTGTTTTATTATGATATGTAAAGAGTTTGGTTTGGTTGGTTTGTTTGGTTTGGTTTTGTGTTTGAGACAGGGTCTTGCTATGTAGTTCTAACCTGGAACTCACTTTGTAGACAAGGCTGGCCAGGAACTTAGAGACCCTTCTGCTCTCTAGTACCAAGGTTAGAGGCTATAAGGGTCCAGCCATAATGTTTCTTTCAACAATCTTTCCTGCAGCGACTGAGAAACTTCTAAAAGGACCAGGTTTTGCAGGCCAGGTGGTGGCTAAAACCTAGGACATTATACAGGCAGTAATATAACCATTTAAAATAAAACACTTTTTCTCTAACACTAAGGATATGTCTGTAACATTAGTCTCTAGACCTTTTCCAATCCCTGGTGGCTCCCACCTGGCCAGCTAGTTGCACTGTGTCCCACCCCTGAGTATGCTTTCTCCCTCCTCTATTGGGCTGCCAGCCACATCTTTCTGTCTCTAAGCAACGGGAGAAAAGGTGTGTTGGCAGGGAGGCACAAGCACAGGACCAGCTCTGGACTCCACCCAACTTCTCAGAGAAAGCACGGAGCATGATTCCCAGGAGAAAGGAGAACCTAGGTATACCTAGACATTAGGCCCTGAATAGGCCTATGTCTAGACTCAAGCCCTCTATTTTGCCATTTAAGGTACAATCTAGAAGACCAGCAACAGCTTCCCTGGACACCTGCTTAGAAACTCAAGCTGCTGGGCTGGTGAGATGGTTAGGTTGGGGAAGCATGCTTGCCTCCCAGCCTGGCACTCTGGTCCCTGGTTCCCATATAGCAGGAGGGGAGGACTGACTCCTGCAAGTTGTCCATTGACTTCTAAACGCATTCTGTGGTGTGTGTATGCCCACATTCATACGATAGATAGATGATAGGCAGACAGACAGACAGATGATAGATGGACATTTAGCAAAGAAAAAACAAAGGTAAGATCCTGCTAGAACCAGACAGCAATGACTTTTCTTCCCTCTGGGACCCCATCCCAGATCTACCTAACCAGCTGTTGTCTGCACCTGTGTCTGTGTATGTGAGTGCACACAGGTACATGCATCTGTCTGGACTTAGAGGTCAACCTTGGGTATTATTTCTCAGGAAACATTTACTTTTTGAGACTCTAGGGTCTAGAGATCACCCAAATAGGCTAGTCTGGCTGGCCAACAAACCCCAGGGAGCCTCCTGCCCGGCTTTCCACCACTGAGATGACAGGCACTTGCCACCATGGGCCAATCTTTATGAGGGGGCCCAAGAATCAAACCCAGGTCCTCAGGTTTACATGCCAAGCTTTACTGACTGAGCCTCCAGTATCCGCACCCTTAGCCAGAGCCTAGGAGACCCATTTTTCATACTCCAGGTAACATCCCATAATAAATACATCACCCAGACAGGCCTCTCAGAGACTGAACTTTCAATGTTCAGGCTATATACAGGCCTTGCTAAGAGGAAGTTCGCAGAGCTGGGTACCCTGCACTGCAAAGGTGAAAAGTCCCTCTCCGGCTCTGCCCATCAGTTCAGGATAGAATTTATTGACCTTGAGTTTCTGCTCTCCAAAGCACAGAGGAAAACAGAAAGAACTCACTCCTCTGCCACAGAAGGGTGTCGCTTCTTTTAAACAAGCAAAACAGAAAGTGAAGGTGTCAAAGACGGCTGCTTTGTACCATCCAAGATAAGTAGGTCAGGTAGCGACAGGAGAGAAGTCCCTTGAGAAGAGAAAGCCCCATTCTTTACCAACCATGCAGGCAGCCCCAGGGCAATGCTCACCAAACCCCTGCGGAGGAATAACCAGAAAACAGTCAGCAGCATTTGCATGTTAAACCAAGCAGTGAAAGCCCTCGAAATACCAAGGCAGTGGAGCGGTTCTCCCGGTTCTCCCGGGAGACATTCCCAGGTTGGTAACTTCCGGTCTGACAAGTCCACCTCCAGCTATCTGTGGAAAGTACAGACCTTCTGGTTAACTTCCTCATCAGATGACTGAGGCACATCAAAACAATGGCATTCCCAGCCCCAGACCAAACCTCTTTGCTTCCTGTAGAACTCCACATACAAAGAAAATGATCCCTTTTTAACAGCAAGGGCAAAATAATAAGAGGGGAAACCTTACTTCAAATAGAAACGACTAAAAAAAAAAAAAAAA
>JADRCD010197890.1:0-36192 GCA_019843815.1 Montemys delectorum
GGTACACAGCAAACCAGGAGCCTCCACTATCAGGTACACAGCAAACCAGGAGCCTGCACTCCACCAGGTACACATCTGCCCTCCCTGGAAACAGAAGGACACTAAGAGAAACCAACGTTTAGAAAATCCTAAGTGGCCAAGAAAATGCTAAGCTTTCTCCTTATTTCCTCAACTAGCTTTCAACCACAAGAGAACCTGGAGGTTTTCTGATCTGAGGGTCCCGATGCAAGCTCTCATGAGTTCTACTTGCACATCCAACCGGCCCTGAAATAAACCAATTCCTCCCAAGGCCCCAACTATATTTCAGTGTTCCTAAGTCTGTCTACAACAGAGGCTATTTCAGACAAAAAGCTCCCCAGAGGCAGTCAACATCGAGAGCTTATCACTACTCAATCATAAAAAGATGATCCTGGCTGAAAGTTACCTGAGAGGAGAACAAACCCCTGAGACTCAAGCGCACTGGGGCCTGGGGGATCTGTTTGAGAGCTGTAAACAGGATCCTTGGGTTGGGAGGATAATGGGGCTTGTCAGAAGTTAAAAGTAAGGCTGCAGGTTAAAGGCGACAAGACCGTGGACAGCAAGCTCTTTTCAGTTGTGGAGTCTGTGCTTGTCAAGTCCTGGGCAACAACCTTTATCAGCCTTTTCTTATTGTTTTTCTGCCACCTAGTGGATATTCTCCATCATTACAGAGCTACTTCGAAGCCATTTTCTTTGGTGCATGGTGTCATTCAAACATGGGTCCTGAGTGATTTCTGACCTTCATTACTTTCCAAGACTGCAAGACAGGCAGATGCCCTTTGCAGTTAGGGCAGTGTGTCTCACCCATCCTACCACTGCAACCTTTTAATAGAGTTCCTTGTGTTGTGGTGAACCACATCCCCCAACCAGAAAATTATTTTGTAGCTACTTCATAAATTTACTAGTTATGAATGGTGACAGATGTATCTGATATGTGACCCCCCCCAAAGGGGGTTGAGAACTGCTGAGTAGGGAAACAGAAGCCATCCCAGGCTGCAGAAGACAACAGAAAACACACTGCCAAAAACTCCCTCATGTAACACAACTGCTACTGAAGAGACAGGAGGCTCCAAACTCAAGAGGAACTTCAGTTTTTCCCCAGGTCTGCATGCTGATGCTCCCTCTGGCAGTTGCCAGTCAAGCAGATGGCACCAGCCTCCTCTAGCCCCAAACACACATGCACACAGGGGCCCACTTTCAAGCTCCCCATTAAAGAGCCATATGAAAAATGTGCACTTGGGTTCACTGGAGGGATAACAGCCAAAATGTGAAAACAGAGTGTCACTAGCTCATGGATCAATAAGCAAAATGCAACAGTTCCAAAACAAACATAAATAATGAGACAGGAGTTGGGGCTCAATAGCAGGGCTTGCCCTGAGTTCACGAAGGGAGGAGATGAAGAAGTTACACAAGGCCCTTGAAAACATGATAAGTGAAAGAAGCCAGGCACAAAATATTACATGCTGTCTCAGCTTCACACCAAGAGAACTTACGGTGACAGAGACAACCTTATGGCTCTTTAGGACTAGAAAGAAAGGGCAAGGACTTCCAAAGGCATAGCTCAGGGGCTTCTTTATGAAGTACAAAGTTCTGGAATACCTGTGGGCTCGCTTCAGAGTAAGGGGCTCCTGTCAGCTGATTCCTCAGACTTGGGATTTTAGACAGGCTTTAAGAGTCTCCAAAGTCAATGGGGCAGGTTGAGGATGTTTCTTATGATCCTGGCTTTATATGATCTTAGAATTACTACAAAATCTAAACATGATCAGATTACTGTTTATTTCCCCTGATCTTTCCCTTTCTAGAAGATATGCTCTGCCCACTCTGACAGAGGCAGCGTGTATCAGTGGGGATAATACTTGAAGGCTTTAAGCCAGGCCAGAGCAAGACATTAGGAACACACCTCTCCCCTTACCTAGTCTTCCAAGGACGGTCAACCTGAACCTTCAACAAAAACCTGCTTCAGAAGAATCTGCTGTGCTGTAACCAAATCCAGGGATGTATGAACCAGGTCAGTCCTGCCCCTCAATGAACATTAGTCAAACTCAAGCTGTCCCCTCAGAAATTGAGGCACTAAAGATAAACCTGGGTTTCTTCTAAGTATATCAAACCTACTCTAACACATGCACACAAGGACTAGGGATATAGCTCAGCTAACAGTGCATTTGCTTGCCTAGCATGTACCAGGCCCTAGGCTTGGATTCCCAACACAGCATAAATGGCAGCGCACACTTGCTTGGGAGTGGAAGTAGTAAGCATGTGAAGTTAGCTATCCACAGCTAGCAGAAACTTCTTAAGGTTGTTGGGAGTGATATTCTCCTTTAATCCCAGGAGCTGGAATACAGAGGCAACTGGATCTATGTGAGTTCCAGGCCAGCCCAAGCTATTAAAATGGGGTGGGGGGGGGGCAAGTTTAGGAAGCTAGCATCAATCCGCACCAATGGTATTTAGAATCCTGGCAACGCCTCAAAGGGACACACCACTCAGTTTGCCCAGCAAACTGAGCTACAGGAGTCACTTTGCACTAGCTTTTGCTTCTGTAATGGGAGTTCTATCACACAAAGCAAATACCCTAAACAGAAGCTGGGTCTCTTAACTCCCAGAGCTTCTTCCAATGGTGGTGTCAGAGCAGTGGGAGAAGTGGAGGGGAGCATCAGCGGGACTAAGAACAGAAAAGAAAGAAACCTTGTGTAGCAGCAAGGGTTCAAGCTGTCAGCCAAGACACAGTCCTGAGTGGAAGCAGCACTAAACTGTTCCCATGGGAGGCTTGGCGGATGAACGGGTACTGTCCGCTCTGCAGGGGAAGGCTAACTCCAGTGCCTCTGTGCCCTCAGTCAACAGGAAAGAGCTTCCTTGCAGAAGCGATCAGAATTGAGTCCCAAATCCCCTTCCATCAGACCAGGACAGTGCTCCACAAAGGCCACCTCGGGGCTCCAGTCCAAAGCTTCAGAAACATTCCCCACACCTTCAGAGCTGACTGGAGACAAGAGAAGAGGGAGGAACTGAGGACCCTCACTCCCAGAGCAGCCCAAAGGCAGGAGTCAACAGACTCTTCTGGCCCTACTTGACAACAGCAATACAGGGTTGATGGTTCCCATCCCTTCCCGGGTTTACATAAAGCAATTCTCAACAAAGTACAACTACTTCCATCTCACACAGGAAAATGTTTATCTGCCTCAAGTCAGAGACCAAGGGAGCCGCAGAGCCAAACTTAAGCCCTAAGCCTCTGTGTGCAACCGCACAGCACCACAATGTCCAATTGTTTAACTCCACTCTCACCAGCTCCCTGCCTTTCTCCTCAGGGATGTGACAGGGTCAGGTAAACCCAAACAAGGTCTGAGTCCCTTTGTTAGGAAAGTGCAGCTCCACACACCTGTCACCTCAATTCGGGGTAAACAAATGAAGGGATGGAGACAGGTTTTAGACCCAAATTTCCATCTTCAGCCTTGTTAATCACCTAGGACCACCCTCCCAAATACTAGAGTTGCATGTCTATACCACTACACACAAAGTCACTTCAAGATACTGAAAAACTGGAAACTCATTTTTTTTCTTTTCTCCCTGGTGCTGAGAATCAAACCCAGAGCCTTGGGTAAGCTAGGTGACTGCTTTCCACTTAGTACACCCTCAGTCCTTTCAAGACACTCTTAAGCCAGTGGTTCTCAACCTTCCTAATGCTCTGACCCTTAATAGTCCTTATGTTGTGGTGACCCCCAACCATAACATTATGTGTTGTGATTTCACAACTATAATTTTGCTATTATGAATCATAATGTGTTTCTGTATGTAGAGGTTTGTCAAGGGGGCTGCCACCAACAGGTTGAGAGCCTCTGCTCTCGGGTGCCTTACTCTTGGGTTACCCCTACAGACTTTTCCTATACCTTCCCTGTACGGGAAGCCTCGTCCAATGCTTTGTTGGTCCTGGCCACTGCTGAGATGCACAGGGTACATTTTTCAGCCATATGATTAGTTACACAGATTTTACTTCTACAGAACACTAGTCAAACCCACAGGTTCCAAATCAGAAAGATCTATGTTCTCACTCTGGCTGCGGACTTGAGGCCCTCTCTAGTCAGTGAAGATCATCAACTTCACAGGCTGTTATAAACTTCAGTGTGATACATGTTCTGCACTCAATCAACACAGCTATTACCCACCAGCAAACACTTGTCAATTCTTTTACGGCGTCTGAGTGGTCCGTGCTACCTGTTACGAGAGCCAGTGCTTCACACTGTGCACACCTGTTCCCATGCTGTGCTGGCGCTGGGCTGCTGGCTAACCCTCAGCATGTCCAGCCTCTCCCATATTGAGTCATCTCCCACCCAGAGATCCTTAGCTGTGCACCTAACTCATATATCTACATACACTCATATATCCCGTTATTACCGCATGCCAATTATAAGAACAATTCAATGTCACTGTTGGGAGCAGCTGGCAAGCAACTACCACTGAGCTATGCCCCAGCCCTGAAACATCATTTTCTGCAGAAGCTTTTCCTGTTTTATTTCCTCCCACTAATCCATAGCTAACCCTGATTTCTCCGGCAGTGGCCAGTACTCCCCTGCTTCCTTTCACTCTCTATGACAGCTTTCATCCCAGTTTCCATCTCAAAGGCCTTTCAGCGATTTTTAAAAGTGCACTATTTCTACACAAAAGCCATTTGGGAGATGTCTGGTATTTAGTATAAAGATGTCAACTAAGCACTTCTTACTCGCACCAGCAGGAACCTTTTGCTAGCCAACCTGAGAAAGATAGTCCTTGTCATTCGGAGACACACAAAACCACACAGCTTGTCTGATCTTCACACGCTGACTATCCAGGGACATAAAAAGAACAGAAACCATTTCAGAGAGCAAGATCTCTGGAACTCATCAAGAACTACATACTGTGCACATACATGATGTACTTGTATGAAATTAGAGTTAGGGAGAAATAAACACCTCTCATCTCAGGCTCTTCCCAAGTAAGTGAAACATCCTTACGCTGTTAATATTATTCTCAAAAAACAAAACAAAAACAAACAAACAAAAAAACACTGATTCTGGGGCTGGGGTTCCAGCTCAGTTGGTAGAGCACTCACCTACCATGTATAATCCTCCAAGTCTGATCTTTGGCACTGCATACATGTGGCCATCCAACCCTATAATCACAGCATGCAGAAGAAAGAAATCTTTCTCGGCTATATAGAAAGTTCAAGGTCAGCACAGGGATCCAGGAGACCTTGCCTGGAATTCATGAGCTCTGCCTCAAGAAAGAGCAAACAAGTCAATAGCTGACCAGAGGAAACATGAAGGATCTGATACACACCACAGTGGTGCCAGTCACCACATAATGCACCATGTGTGCCCACCCCTCTACAATGCAACTCTACAAACTACTTTCACTGCATAGCAAGGGCTATGGTCTCAGTTAGTCCTATGCCCAGTTGTAGAGTCAACCATTATCCCAACCTACAGAAGTATCACAGGTATTCTTAACACTGTCCCAAGGTTGTATAGCAATCAAGGCTCTACACAATTTCCCTACATTAGAAGTTCCATGGATTTTATAATTTGATTGCCTGTGGAATGTCTAGAATAAGTCTTAACTTCTTGAAGAATTTACTAGTTTTCCAAGTCCAGCAAGATACTAAAGTCAGCTCCATGACTTTCTGTCATTGATTAAAAACAAAAAAGAAAAGAAAAATCCCATTAAGGAACTGGTATCTAAATTAGAGTATAATCTGGGGATTGAACCTAAATTTACCACTAGATGGAGCTAATCTCAACAATCCAAGAAACTCTATCAGAAACCAGAGCCAGAATTAACAGTGTCTCTCTGCAATCATTCTGAAGAACTAGATAGACCGTGTAGTATTAGCACAGGCCTTCCCACCATCCCAAAACTGCTCCAAAGTTCATGATCACAAAGCACAAGTGAAGCTTTTCGGTTTCCGGCTTGTAGCTCAGTAACAACCTCTCGATTTCCTGCCTCTAGGACTAGCCGGATACCTCATTTATAGCTAGCCACAGTCAAGGCACGGGAGCTCAGACTTCACCCTAATCAAATACTAACTGACTGTCGAACTAACCCACAAAAGCAAGCACTACTTAAATCCTTTACAGCTAAAACTCAACCCTTCACCAGGCAGTGGTGGTGCACATCTTTTAAGAGGCAGAGGCAGACGGCTCTCTGAGTTCGAGTCCTGCCTGGTCTACAGAGCAAGTTCCAGGACAGCCAAGGCTACACAGAGAAACCCTGTCTCAAAAAGCAAGCAAACAAAAAAAAAAAAAACAACCTTAAATAATCAGAAAAAACTCAATGGGGAGACTATCAACAAAGGACGAAGCAACCATTGTTTCAATACTTTCCCCCAGAAGCCCACCTTAGCTTATGAGAACAGTTTTCACTCATATGCACTAATTCATATCACCTGGAATCTGCTACAGAGTTCCTTCTGCGGGGTGAACTGAAATATTACTGAGGAGAAAATACACCAACTTCCAAGAAAAGCCTAGACAGCACACCATCAGGTACTACAAAGTGCTTTTGTTCCTAACTAAAACAGGGCAGAGAGCAGAGGGCAGAGGTCGGCTAGCTTTCACCTTACCCAGTTTCCAGGTCAAAATGAACTCTTCTTGCAGGCACCTTAATCACTGTCTGTCTGGCCTACTACTGATAGGATCTCATTCTCCTTTGAGGCTTAAGACACAAAGAGTAACTGAGACACCTGCTGTTAGCTTTTACAGTGTCTTGTTCCAGACCCCCATAAAGGAACCTCCAAGTCTTTAGTCACTGTCATAAACCAGCAGTTACTTTGGATTGCAGACCATCAGAGCCTGCCAAACAGATCACACCAAGATGAGATCATCCCCAGCAGGAGCCATCAACTCTGGGAACCAGAAAAGTGCCTCAGGCAGTAACTTCACTAGATCACCCCGCAGAACCTGAATCACTGACCAATCAGACCACACTTTGACCAGAGGCTTAATTATGCATACCTCCCTACCACGCCCAAATCTTCCTCTACGTTTCTTTAAAGCTTCAGTCATTAACCCCGAGGATGGACTTGGGAGTCAATACACCCCCTTTTCAGTATTTACCAACATGGCCTTAATAACTAAATCTTTCTTTTTTCACTATTCATACCTTTGGTCGGTATATGGGGGTGGGGGTGTTGGATGGCTAAGATTAATAATTTGGGTGTCCTGATAGCAGATTGAATGCTCCAGTGAAAGTAGTGTCCCTAACAATAAAAGCACAGAGAGAGCTACTTTACAGGCCAGAAATTCAAGATACTCCCTCCAGAGGGCGGCTCATTAGGAACAGCACCTCAGCTTATCTGCCTACAGACAGTGGCCAGGGACTAGAGCTCACAGCAAATGCTGTTGAACAGGATGCCTTGCATTTGTACTCTAATAGGTATCAGAGTATTCACCTTTACCTTCAAAACACTGTTACCTTTCCATTTCAGAAAAAGGATGCAATGAGGACCCATGACACCACACTTACTGCAGGGTTTTCTTTATATCCTGGCCACACTAGTCTGCACAATTATTTTAAACCTCCCCTATTAGACATATTTCAGTCTTCCTGCAACACAGGACGCTAATGTATGTATCATTAACAGGTAAGTATCTACTGTCTCAAGAGTTCTTATGGTGTACTCCAGTGAAAGTAGTCTCTAACATTAGCATACTGTACAGGCCACAAACTCAAACACTCCCTCCAGAGGGCGGCTCATTAGGATCAGCATCTCATCCAAAGAAAGGCTTATATGTGCCTGAGGGTCAGTGATTCCTATGGAGAGCAGAGAGTGGCCAGGGACCATCCTGTCAATAGCTGGCTCTAATGCCCACACTACCCAAAGGCACCAAAGACAGTATGAATGGAGTCCAGAAAAAAGGCCGAAAAACAGCCCTTGGCACCTACGAGACTGGGAGATTGCCCTATTACTCAAACCTGGGGCCAATAACTTAAAGGTAAACGCTAATAAGGAAAATCAGAGATGTGGGCCCAGCTGCCATACAGTTGTGTAAGAAAAAGATGTCTAAACTGCCTCATTTTCCTCACCACACACAACTGCTGGTCCACCTAGTTGTCCTTAGCCTGTTTTAAGCTCTCCTTCTAAACTGACATAAAGTGACAACCACCTAAGCAGAGGTGGAGCTTTGCTCCGTAGTTTGAGCACTGACTACACCTCCAGGGACAGAGGTTCAATTCCTACTACCCATTCCTCAGGTCCCAGGGGATCTGACACCCTCTTCTGGCATCCCCAGACACTACATGCATGCAGTACACAGACACATATGTAGGCAAAACACCCAGACATAAACAAATGAGAAACTGGATGTGATAGTGCATGCCTTTAATCCCAACAGCTGAGAGGCAGAAAGAAGCAGGAGGAATTAATTCTATGCATTAAGGTCAGCCTGGTCTACAAAGCAAGTTTCAGGCCAGCCAGAGCTACACAATGAAAACCTTGTTTCAAAAAAAGGGAAGAGAAAGGGGGGGGGGGGGGGGGTGGGGGGGAGGGGGCAAGATTACTAGTGCAGTTACGCTGTCCTTAAGTACTATGAGGGTTGAAAATGGCCTACATACCAATCATGCCTTCCAGATGACTATGGGTACTACAGCACACACACAGCTAATAAAGTGAACAAAGCAATCTATGGGGTATTCAGATGGAAACCTTCTACCCTGCCCAATTACACAGACACTGCTTGACACTCATTCTCCAGTTTTTCCAATGTTAGACATAGCCTCACTAAACACTGGGAAATAAATGTGTCCTGGTATGCACTTAGGCAAGCCTTTGGCTGGATTGGGAGCAGTTCAAAGTAGGATGAGACCACATGGTTATTCAAGAAGAGGCAGCTGTCAAAACTGTAGGGAAAGAAACTTCCAACTAGCAGGCAGGTGTAAGCTACTCAATTCTCTGCTATATTCTACAGTGAATTATGAGTTTTGTTTTATTGTTTTGTTTTTTTACAGGGAGAGTCTACGTAGCCCTTGCTGTGCTGAAACTGTGTAGACCAGGCTGGCCTCATAAAGATCTGCCTCCTGAGTACTGAGATTAAAGGTGTACACAACTATACCCAGCTTGCATAAAGTGCTTTTGAATATGCTATTAAATTTACCAAGTAATTGAGAAATAATGAACATTTTGAGCTAGCTTAGCTTAGCTTTTTTTTTTTTTTTTTTTTTTTTGCATCCAACCAACAGAATGAGAAAGTTTAAATGCATTTTTTAATGTAGCCCCCTCCCACCCACAACATGCTGCAGTCCATGAGAAGTCCACTCATGGGTAGTCATTGCTCTCTAGAGCTAGGTCTGGAATAAACATAAAGGCCAAGCTGAAACTGGCACACTACAGCAAATGGCTGTCCTTGTGGTTTACACATGAAATAAGGCTTTGGAGAAGTGGGACACTTTGCAAAGACTCACAGCAACCCCTTAAGCAGCAGTGGAAAGAAAACACGCTCGTAGAGGTATCCAGTTTTTCTGTGGAATTACACCCTATGCTCTGAAGCTGGGCGGGCATAGGGAATGGTTTACAGAGAACAAGGAAACCTAAACCAGGAGTGGGAATGGAAGCCCCTCTCCTCATACTCATAGTCTGATGAATCATCATTCCTGAGCAAAGATGGTACCTTTCCCAGTTACATAACAGACTTCCATCTAAGGAGGAAAGCTAGGAACAACAAGGATCAAATTTCAATCTTGGTTTTTACCTGTTTGTTTGGGGGGGGGGGGGGTGCTCACAACATACTGGGGGCATGGATGAGAGACTTGCCTCAAACTTCATATATAGCCAAGGATGACAGTGAACTTCTGATGCTCCTGCCTCTACCTCCAGGGGTGCTTAGATTACAGGAATGTACCACTGTTGTTGACTTTCAATCCCAAGCTGGACTGTGTACAATTTGTTTTAGAGACCATTTTGTGTAATCCAAGCAGATGAAGATGACCTTGAACACCTCATCTTCCTACTTCTACCTTTGATGTTGATGGAAAGGGGAGGTTCAAGCAACTAAGCAAGTCCTCTACCAACTCATCGTGGACTCCTTCCTGTGTGTACACTCACCTCACACACACACAGACACACACACTCACACTCACCTCACACACAGACACACGCACGCAACACACACACATACTCACACACAGACACACACTCACCTCACACACAGCCACACACACAGCCATACACACACAGACACACACACATGCCACAAAAATCACATAATTTAAATTGTCTTTAAATTTGAACAAGCCATGACTTTAACCTGCCCACACTACAGAACAGCAGCATTCACTTACCAAGCTAAGACCATAAAGACGTATATTAAGACAAAGAAAACAGTATTTAAGTAGAAAGCCACATTACCTCCATCTATTTGTTACTCATGTCTTCTAATAAGAAAAGGCCAAAATGAAAAGTATTTTAACTTCAATTACCTGTCACCCTTGTTCTTCTAATGTGTATAAATCTACCAGCACTGCCAGGAGTGGTGATGCACATTTAATCTTAGCACCCAGGAGAGAGGCAGGTGGATCTCTGTGAGTTCGAGGACAGCCTGGTCTATATAGCAAATTCCAAGCCAGTTAGGACTACATAGCAAGACCCTGTCTCAAAAACTTGCTGAGTGAGACAATCACATGATGTGTTTTTCTATATTCACTCTTAAAATCATATGCTTGTCCAACGACTACTTTCAGAGTCAAATCTTAGGCTGGCACCATTCTAAGTCAGGCACAGAGCAATAATGAAGGACTCACAGCTACTACACTAAGATGCTGGGACATAAATCTCTTCTTTCCAAAATATTATGGCAAGATCCAGTTACCTCTCCCTAGAATGGTCAACGAGAAGCATGATGCACTGGTAAGACATGCAAAGGCTCAACTGGTTAAGACACTTGCTAAGTTCAGTCATGGTAACCTACCTGGTGAAGGAGACTCATATTGGTTGTTCTCTGACCTCTACTCATGTGCCATGGCATACTCATACATACATTCACAAAATAGAAAGAAATGTAACAAAACTTAGCAAAGCTTCAATGTGCTTTTTTTCAAGCCCCTTGGCACCCAGGCCTGCTTAATTCTAACATAATATGCAATCATGCCAAACTTGAATCCCCATAGGGAACTGAGACTACACAGAACTGGATTAATGTTCTAAGCTTCTCATACAATCAGTGTAATGCAATTGAGGTAAATACATCATTCTTGCCAACCAAAGAAAATGAAACATACTAACCATATTAACTAAGTTAATATGAGAGGAACAACAACCTAGGAGCAGTGGTTCTCAAACTTGCCTGTATTTTAGATGCCCAGAAAACTATTTTTAAGATTTTCCTATACAAGCTATACTTTAATGCAGGCAGGCTGGGGCAAGTAGTCTACTTTCCACTGCACTGCAGGAGTATGCTAATGTGGCCTTCTATGAGGTGAGCGCTGTGCAAACATTTCTGCACTTACTACCCTGACCTACTCAGCATACATACAAGGTGAGTTTCAGAGCTGGCTGTCAATTTTAGGAGAGAAGGCATAACCCTAAACATATGGGGGTAAACAACTCAAGCTTACTGTAGAAAACAAAAATAAAGCTTTAAAATTTTATCCCAAAATTTGTTAGATGTTGATATCATGTAAGAGTCACATCCTCACTTCTAAATACCTGAAAAGTAAGAGACGAGGAAAATAACCTTCAGGCTCACGTGTGAAGGGTTTTGTTTGTTTAATACATCTGAAAAGAATTCATATACAAAGAGTTGAGACACAAGAAAGCATTGGTTCGGCACTAATGAATCCACAAGATCAGGACTGGGGAAGGATATTACCTAAACATTTTTAAAAACTGGAACCTGCAAACAAAATAATCTGATAAAGTCTCTATTAACACTTATAAAGAATCGTGAGGCTCTCGCCATTTTTCTTGAGCGAGCTTCAGCCAGTTGTTCAAAGGTTCCTCATAGGCATGAAAGAAAAAAGGGGATAGCCCTGACTGGTCCCCATGTTGGTTAAAAGTATGCTCCCCACCCCATATGCTCATAGCTCCTTAATGAAGCAGGCCTGTAACCTCATCACCTGAAAGGAGATGGCAGTCATCAAGTACTGATGTGTTTCCCAACACCATCCAGTAAGGAACCCTATGTACCAGGTCTTCAGCTGAATCCAGGAACACTACACAGTGAGTTGTGAATCTATGCTAAGCATATAAGAAAATGACTGACAGGGGCAAAAGAACTTCTTTTTTTTTTTTTTAATTAGGAACTCAATCCATTTGGTGTATTTCAAAGGTGCAATACTTTTCATTTATCAATGAAAGAAGTTAAAAATTATCCCCCTCCCCCAATCAGCGAATGGCAAACAAATCCCGTTGAAAGTCACAGTCACGTATGGAGTACATCCTGGAAAGATGGGTGAGGCAGCTTCCACTCACCGCCGTGAGTTTCATCAAAGACTGGATCCACTCAAGGGTGGAGAGAAAAGGCAACTTTCAAGAAGGAGTATGTTATTAAACGAGGCATTTCTATACTCCTTCCTAAGAGCACCAGGTGGGGACACATTTGCTAAACTAGACCTAGGGAGTGGAATGTGGAAATAATCTGTCCTCCTCCCCCAAAGGCTGTCCTCTGGTTAACAAATTTTAAAATACAAGTCTAAGAAACAACCCCACACACACCCCAAAAGGAGAGAAGGGTTGAGGAAAAAAACAAAACAAAAACAGAAGACACTACGATGCCCCAGATCACTCTCCAAAATGGAACCAGGGAGCAGCTCTGACAACTTGAATTAGTCTGTTACAGTCAACACAAGCATGCCTTGCTTTTAAACAAAACAAAACAAAATGTTTGTGGGGATTTGTTTTTTTTTTAAACAAGGAAAACAAAAACTAGCACTCATTGCTTTTCAGACAATACATAATTATTCAAAATTATTACTGGAAGGGCAAGGAAGGGCCATACTAATGGGCCTTGTCTCACATGAGTGCATGTGGGTAGGTGCAGGGCGTTTGTCATTATTGCAGAAACGAATTTTAATTTTTAATCTTTAGTTTGATTTAAACATTGCTTTTAGCATGATGACAACACCAGCTGTGCAGAAAGGGCTCTGGAGACGCGTTCATAGCAGCACACACCTGCGGCTCTTCTTCGGTTCTGGAGGCTCCAGGGCAGCCAATATTGCTTCATCAAACACATTCTTTAGGCCTTTCTGAAAAGGGGTAGAAAGAAGAAATGGGCAATCTGATTTTCAGTATCACAACAGAACTGGAGTTCATGTTTAAAACAGTCAAACCCCAAAGATAGTATGCAAACAAAGGAACATTAATAACCCTGAAACCCAACCTAATAATTTTGTTTCACTCAGTTGTCTTGTCAGGGCACAGGAGAGATTCAGCAATGATGGCACAGATGAGCAGATTCATTAAGTGGTCCTCTGAGATACTTTTTGCAAACCAATGTGTGTCACAAGAAGCAGACAAGCACATGTCATCTGCTCATTTGATGAGGTGTGTAGTGTGTAGCTAAAACATTTTACATAGAGAACACGGGAAGCAGTTCTGCTTCAAATGGAACAGCAGCATGTGAAATAGAGAATACACTCGGGCAGCATCCATGTTGTATGAAAGGCAGGGAATGGACAGCAAGGTTATGGCATCTGTAAATATAATCATCTTCAACTCCCTTTATCCCACTGATTAGACAAAGCCAAGGGGATTCAAGGAAGCAGAGGTGGGTACCTGATATAAGAGTGAGGTTAGAGCCAGTTATTGCAATAGGAATAAAGCTTCACCAGGCATTTATACAAACAATTGTATATTTTTAATTTCAAAATGTAAAGATAACCACAACTGTAGGTTTCCCTCACAACAATAGAATCAAAAGCAGGAAAATATAAAGGCAGTAGCTTTACATTTCAGTATCAGCAAACCTTAAGTCAATTGTTAAATGGATGCTAGGATTAGGAGATAATGTGTAACAATGAACTCATAAAGCAGTAAGCAGATACATGGATACCTTCCCCATCCCAGAATGACAAACACTCCACCTACAGCACAAAAAGCCAAAGCAAGAGCAACACAAAAGTTTCACTGCACACAGGAAAACCGTGAGAATCCTCCCTTCCCCATTACACTCTACTAGCAAGTCAACCCTTTTCACAGTTTGTCATGCAATTACAATTAACAATCAGGAAGAGTAAAATGATGTTTAGCGATACTTTCTCCATCTAGAACTAACATCTAGAAGCGTTAAAACTCGTATTTTCTCCAAGACATCATTCTTAATGCCAGACCACATTCCCTTTTGCAATAATTCAAACCAAAGCTCTGAGCATCAGGCAACTCAAGCAGCAGAAGGTTAAACAAGTCCAAGGTGACTACTGATCACAAACATACTCTAATTGCGTTCATGATCAAGAATGAGTACAGAGTTTGCTCTCTCAGAGGTGCTGAGTAAGAAGACGCAGAGGCTTGCACACAGGATGGTTTTATTCCTTTGTTTTAAATGGTCTTTCTACAGTAGTGGGACAGGAAGCAGCAGCAAAGAGGGGAAGGAGAAACGGTTTAGAATATACAGCACTTCCTTTTGGGTTGAGTTTCCGGAGGCTCGAGGGCAGCTAGGATAGCCTCATCAAACACATTCTTCAGACCTCTCTACAAGACAGAGGGGAGGAGAGAGAATAGCAGCCAGGTTAGAGGGTTAGAGAGACTAGCAGTTAAAATAGCAGTCTGGATTAAAAGAGCTGAATTCACAGAAGCAATGTGTTAAGGAAAGGAGAAACTAGAATGTTCATTTTTAAGTAAGGGGGTATTGAGAATAGATAATTGGATTGAAATTTCAACTCAAAAAAGTTAATTAAGCAAGAAAAAATAATAATAAATGAAGTATGTTAATTTCTAAAAGAATCACATACTGAAATCTAGTATTTCATAGATTTTGAAATATTTTGGTTTAAAATCTCAAGAGAAAAAATATATAAACATAAGATTGATATTTTAGAAAAGTGAGATTCCCCCAACATTACTATTGATGATAATGACATCCCTTTTTTGGAAATAAATCTATTAGAATTCCAGGCTTTTGTGAATTCAGCCCCTGAATAACTAAAGGGCACCAACAACAACTACCAGGCATGCTACATGTTCAGTGACCAATCTGGATTAGATTGACCAGGATTTAAAAGTCAGTTTCCCAGCCAAGGGAGTATTCCCTATGCAACAGTAGCAATGACCATAAGGAATGGACCCCAGAAACAGCATGCACTTCGGGTACTAAACAATGTTACTAGAGCAAGGAACCACCACCCAAGTCATAAGGAAACAGAATGGGAGTCAGCAAGCAGTCCAATGCTTTCAGATGTCTGCATGGGTCCAGCACAAGTAGCATGGAATGAAAACAGAACATCCTCACATCTAGAGACTAGACTTGAAATACACTTACAGCTCTGCCAGACTCCATGGATACTGCAATTCACAGCAGTGGAACTCTGAGCCCAGACAGATGGCTTACCCAGGAGCTCATAAGTTTACCATTCAGAGCAGTTCATATGTTCTTTAAGGTCAGTTTGATCTTAAGTAAAAATGTCTCCCAATCCAAAAACATAGCCCCAGTGGTGTCAGCCACTGGACTACCTACTACCCCAGTCACTGCCCTCCTTCTACCCTACACCCCCACAGAAGCCATATCCACACAATCCATTTGATACAAAATAAATGAGATAGCAATCAAAAACTAAGGCTTACACATTTTCTTCTTTTACATCCTTTTCCCAGTAGAAATACTAGACTAAATGCTAAAGTACTTCTGAAGTCTATCCATGCATCTGTATGAATACTCACAGGCAAATGTAAGAAGAAACCAGAGGGTGGGAGGGAAATACTTTGTAATAACTATAATGGGGAAAAAGGACTGTGAGAAAGAAAGCAGGGTATACTAGATTGAAGAAGGAACTCCTAGCCAGGTGAGACTGACTTAATCCCAGCACTCAGAAGGCAGACAGGAGAATCCTGAGCTTGAAACCAACCTGAGCTACAGAGTGAAACCTGTCTCAAAGAAAGAAAGTGGGGAGGGGGGAGCCTTTTTTAAATAATTAAAAAAAAAAAAAAGAATCTTTTCTTCTGTATTTACTTTGGGAAAAGATCAACAAGTATCTTATAAAACAAAGTTAATCTTAGCTTCATTACTATCTTGTTACATAAAATTTTAGCTATAGAGGAATCCACAAACTGAACCTGAAGTTTGAACTTCTACATATAACCACAAACCCCATTTTTGATCTTTTACTTCTTTGATTTCTCCGAACTTCAGAATCTGGGAAGGAAAATGTTCCTCCTATATAACTCCCCATGCATCCAGTTCTAAATGACTCAATAATACAATGGAAATCTTACAGAAAGTATCCAACTGTCTAAAACAAGCTTCGCCAGTAACCTGAAACGGAGTCCATATTGTCTATTTAACTCTATTTCTCCAAAGCATCCTATATCTAAAGAACAGAGATCATGCCTCAATACATGCTGTTGGGTTCCACATACTTTCTCTCCGGCCTCCCCACTACACATGCATGCACACATGCACACCTGTCTTCACCCCTCAGGTAGGGATAATACTAGAACACTATTTGCTTATTGTCTCAGTCTGTGCTGTAAAAGGTTAAATTCTTGTGAAGTTTTAAACATTTGCTTCTACAATGAGATCAACTGCTAAACTGGGCTAGGGGGATGTGGAACTAAGAAATTGGTCCTTAAAATTATCCTGCAGAATCTGGTTAAGCACAAAGGCTTTATGTTTAAATATAAAACCAAGCAAAATGCTGAGAACTTAAATTATGCATCCAGTCCTTCACACACTAAATCTCTCATAAAAACTCTAACTATATATAACTGTACATATATTATTGACATATATTTGATCAAGAACCCAACAGGAACAAAAATTGTATTTTATATATTAGTAACCTTCATTTTCATTAGGCATGTAGATCAGTTGTACCAATGCCAATCACTATCAAAATTCTTTCCTTTGTACCTAGAACCACACTCAAAACCAGGAATGGTACAAAGTGAGTTCCAGGACAGCCAGGACTATACAGAGAAACCCTGTCTCAAAAAACCAAATAAACAAACAAACAAACAAACAAACAAATAAACCAGGAATGGGCAATATATGGTGAGTAACTATCAACTTTTCCGAATCCAGACACATCTTGGAAATGACCTCTTGAGTATGCTTGTGGGGATGAACTTGATTATACTGATTGATGTGGGAAGAGCTACCTTAATTGTGGGTGAGACAATTTCCTGGACAGAGGATTTGGATAAGGATAAAGTAAGCTGAGCACTAGCACACACTCAGTTCTTTTTCTAGACTGGGTACAATGTGACCAATGACTTGAGCTCCTGCTACCTTGACATTCTGCACATAATAGACTGTACTTTAACTGTGAGCTCAAATAAACCTTCCTCCTTTAAGTTATTTCTGCCAGGGTATTTTGCTAGAACAAGAGAAAACGAACTAAGACACAGTGCTATAAAGCTATGGAGATTGAACTGTACACATGTGTTTGCTCTCACTTGCTGCTCCCTGAATTCAGCTCCAAGAAGACTTCTAGACACACCACTCAAAAATGGCCAGAGGAAAACTCTGTAAGGGAAATAATACCCTTAAAAACACAGGAGACTGCAGGTAATATATAAGACATATGTTTTTGTGGACTCTGGCAAAAGTAGCCCAGAGAGCATCCTCTGACTCAAAAGCCTCAAACACTGCACTAAATTCTGCCCCAGCTGAATTATCCTAGAAATTGTGTGGTATCATTTATCAAAACTAGTAAGGAAGAAAATTTTAAGTATCTAAAATGAGAGAGGGAAGGGGAGGGGGGAGGCAGGAGAGAAGGAAGGAGAGAGGGAGGGAACACGCACACCCACTTTTAAGTCTGCTCTTATCTGAACCTCACCCGACAGCTTACTAACTCCATCTTGACTCTTAGCTTACAGATACTTCCACTGGGCTCCTCCCAGGGACCTAGCATTAGCACCAGGGATGGCTGCAAATAAAAATGCTTTCAAGCCGGGCGGTGGTGGTGCACACCTTTAATCCCAGCACTTGGGAGGCAGAGGCAGGCGGATTTCTGAGTTCAAGGACAGCCTAGTCTACAAAGCGAGCCCAGGACAGCCAGGGCTACACAGAGAAACCCTGTCTTGGAAAACCAAAAAAAAAAAAAAAAAAAAAGTGTATGGCAGACCTGACTGGGGCTGGCAAGATAGCTCAGCAGGTAAGAGCACCGACTGCTCTTCCGAAGGTTCGGAGTTCAAATCCAAGCAACCACATGGTGGTTCACAACCACCCATAATGAAATCTGACACCCTCCTCTGGTGTGGCTGAAGACAGCAGCAGTATACTTGCATATAATAATAAATAAATCTTTTTAAAAAAAAAAAAACGCTGGCCATGTCATTTCATCATCTTAAGATGACTATATGATATAAAGCAACAATTATAAAACTACTTAGTCCTAACGAATTCTCTGTTTATTACTATATCTCCTTTTAGACTAAGAGTAACAAGTCTCAAATACTTTACATTGGTACAGGTTTTTATTATGAAATAATATTGTATTAGCACACTATATATATGATTCAACTCTGGTTTAAAATATTCTTTAGATGATGATGAAAATTCAAGGTTATAAAGGTCTACTCAGATTAAGCTAACTTAAGATGTTCATAGCCACTGCATGCTTGTTTCTGACTGTCCTTGTATGCATGAATAAATGCAGTTTCTTTCTCTGCTGCCAGCCTCCTACACTCACTCAATTCATGTCTTGGTTCTCTGGCCACTGAATCTAATATAACAGGGATGTGGATGTTATTTAAATATGGATAATAATATTAAAATTGTTTTATACTGTTCTTCTGTTGGTTTATACTGTTCTACTTCATTGTTGGCTCTAAAAATGGGTTACCACTCATCCTTTTCAGACCCAGGCATGTTTTTAATAAAGCCCAGGGTTAAAAACAGGATCATTGACTTATAAATTATCAGATATGGGTAAAACTCATAACCAGGATTAATAATTGAAAGTTTGTACTTAGATAATCTTAAACCATGTGACACAATTCCATTCTGGGATATAAACAAGACATGGCTGCTTGCCATCTGTGCTATGGGATAAAGAAGCTGCAAGTCACGGCTTCATCACAATCCTGACTAAGAGCTGCAAGCATACATGACATGAATTGATCAAGGAAACAGGTTACCAAGGATGCTTTTATGTCCTATAAAGATCCCCACATAAAGGTCAGAAAAGTGCCCAGTCTCTATTTATAAACTATGTTTACAGACTTACAAATTTTATTTTGATACTAGAAGAGCTTTAATTCAAAATCTTGATTTGTATATCTAAACCTAACAGGGATAAAACACAAAGTCCTAGTCTTAGGAAGCTACTAAATTATTGTAAACTGTTAAGGATAATTAAGAAATGCAAGTTGAGGGGCTAGAGAGATGGCTCAGCAGTTAAGAGCACTGACTGCTCTTCTGAAGGTCCTAAGTTCAAATTCCAGCAACCACATAGTGGCTCACAATCATCCTTAACAAGATCTGATGCCCTCTTCTGGAGTGTCTGAAGATAGTTACAGTGTACTTATATTAAATAAATAAATAAATAAATAAATCTTAAAAAGAAAAGAAATGCAAGTTGAGAGTAACCTTATAAACAATAAAATCTTTTAATGTGTTCAAAAATATATTTGAGGTTTTGCTATAAATTGTTGTAGTTAATTACAAGATTAAGTTTTACTTAGCCCCTTGTTTTATGTTTGCAAGGTACAGTTTAGAGCAGACAACTGAAAACAGACCAAAATTGTTTAACTCAGATATGCTCTGTGGGTACTAGCCCTCAAGCCTGTCAGAGACCTGCTGAGTGTGGCACTTAATATGTTTAAACTCATTATATGACAGTGACCCCCAAATCCTCACAGTGACACACAACCCACCTCTGCAAGTTCTTCAAGAAGATATAGGCACAATGACAAAGGACTCCACCTGGATTATAGTGCACTAACAGCAGACAGACTGCCCCAATGCCGTGCCCCCAAGGCCCAACCTGAACTGTGAACAAACAGGACACTGGAAAATTGATTGCTAGGTGTTTCTGAAGACAAGATGAGGTCAGTCTCTCCCATGTTCTTCCTCCACATAAAAGGTCTCTCATCTTCTGTCCTAATGGCCAAAGACTGCCTCTGACCACAGGAATCTGGGACAACTGTCTAGATAGTGGGCTATGGACTAGTCTCTGTCATTTTAATTGATAGGTGTGACATTAAGATTACAATGTTTCCTTCTCAGGTCTCTGATCACACTGACAGCTAAACTAACTATAGCTTGACAGCAAGAGATCATCAGGCAACTAGCTGTTTACCACTGTGTTCATTAGTTAATTCATTAGTTAGTTAAAACTACTAGGTCTCTTATTAAAAAGACAAACATGTTTGCCTTGCTCACAGGCTTCATGTTCAAAGGTAAACAGGTTTCAATATAATTTTTTACTATTCCTTTATGAAAAGGAACTCACTTTATTTACAAAGTGACTGCTCTCAGGAATCAACCACCTATGTCTCATGGTAAGTAACTGGACAGAAAAAAGATGTAAATTTTTATAAGGTCTGAAGATAGGAAAGCTTATGAGGATCTAAGAATGTGCTTTAGGCACTAAGGTTTTTTAAAGTTGATAAATGCAAGTGAAAGGTTAAATGGTGATAAAGTGATTAAGAAATGAAAAATGCTTCAGAGTTCTTCCTCTCACTATGCTACTGCTGTATTAGGACCTCAAAAGTTCAGAGTCCTAATACTGATCAATGGAATTCTGATGTTATTAATCTAACTCTGGTAAAGCCTTCCACTATATGATCCAACACAGTCACAAGTTCAAGATTTTACATTTCCTCTGGTTGTCAATTTTAAGTATAGACTTAACAGTATTTCTCACTCTGCACCCAGTCTTCAGGAGAAGCTCTCTTTCACAGTCTACAGTCACATTGAAAACCCAGCTCAAGTGAGCGTTTGCCCTTTCTGCTCCACAGAAGGTTTCCATCTTCTCTAAGCTCACCTTAAAGAGCGTTCATGCTTTTTTTTTTTTTTGGTTTTCCGAGACAGGGTTTCTCTGTGTAGCCCTGGCTGTCCTGGAACTCACTCCGTAGACCAGGCTGGCCTCGAACTCAGAAATCCGCCTGCCTCTGCCTCTCAAGTGCTGGGATTAAAGGCATGCGCCGCCACCACCCAGCTGAGTGTTCATGCTTTTAACACAAAATCAGTTCCTAAGCCTCTACCATGACACAAAGATTTATGTCTATTGCCTTTTTCTATAACTTGGATTTCCCTACAGATTACAAACAGTGGCGATTGCTAACATGTCTAAAAATTTATCTCTTTTTGTAAACTTAAAGATTACTGTTAGCTTCAAATAAAGCATTTGGATCTACCTCTCAGGGGTCAAATGGACTCTAGACAAGTACCCCCATCAATCAACAGCCTATTTCGGAAGTGGGATTCCTTCCCCTTTCCCTGGTTTTGGGAATCAAAGTTTGTGTCTGTGTGTGTGTGTGTGTGTGTGTGTGTGTGTGTGTATGAAAAAATATGTATATACACACACACACACTCCAGCATCCTGCCCTGCCAAGTCCAAGTGTTTCCTCAAAATCTGTACCTAGGACAGCTCCAAAGCAGTTACCCAAAGACGCTCCAGTCCAGCCTCACAGACTGCCTCAACTGGGCCTGCACTTTCCCAATTGCAAATGGTCCCACAGATCCTGGACAGTCATCCAATAGCCAAGCTCTCCCACAACTTGACCAGCATCCCAATGTTCTTAGGCTCCCCAAAGATGACATCACCCTCATCAGCAGGAAGTAGTCTAAAGCACATAACGCCCTCACTCCTGCTCCACCACCAACTCTTCCTAGTTCCTCATTCTTAATTAAACAAAAAGGGAAGAATGTTACCTTACAGACAATTCCATTAGGCTCCTCCCAGAGACCTACCAAGAGCTTATATCATCATCTTCTGCGGCCATCACCTGCTACAGCCACGAGGTGCGGGCTGCATATAAAGGACTGCCCACCTATCCCAGTCCACTGCCACTGCAACACCACTCCTTGTGTGTTCTCAGTGGTCTCTCTCTCCCTTTCTATCCCTGGAACCCCTTTCTCTCCCTCTCTACCCTCATGGCTCACTCGCTGCCTCTACCCTTTCCCAGGTCCTCACTCCTCTCCCTTCCCCCAATAAACCCCCTTTATACCAGATCTGTTGTTGCATGTCGTAATTACTCAGTGGCACACCTTGCCACGGGCCCACCATAGTACTCCCTCACTACATTATATTTCCTAACACTAACCACTCCAAATCATTCAGCAAAAGGTACAATATGGGAGGTAGGCAATGCAGACTAAACAGGCTTTCCATAAACACAGTCCTCTCACAAAACAACATACTGAAGCCAGGCATGTTTTTAGGTATTACTGCTGAACACCATTTCTATAAAGCTAGGTTTGATAGTGCAATTCTGTAACCCCAGTATTCAAGAGGCTGAGGCAAGACTTCCACAAATTCCACATTAGTCGGGGCTACAAAACAAGTACAAGGTTAGCCTGGGCTACATAGTAAATCAGTAAAAGAAGGCGGGGAGGGGCTAAAAAGATGTCTCAGTGCCTAACAGTGCTTCCTTCTCTTCCAGAGAACTGGAGTTACATTCTCAGAAAGCATTACGGGTGGTTCACAACTCCTGTGACTCCAGCAAGTGCAAGTGTAAAGTTCTGAGGATGTGATGCTTGTGTAATTTGTGGGTCTAAGAAAGTGATTTAAAGTGTGTAAATGCAAGTTGGAAAGGTCTGAGGAGGTGATTTAAGGTATGTGAAAAATGAGAAAATGTTTCAGATTTCTTTCCTGCTCATTACACTAAGACTTCAAAACTTCAACGTTGTAACATTCATCAGTAGAGTTCTGATAAGCTACTACTCTAGCCCTGATAAAGCACTAACTACTACTATCATAGGCACAGGTTCAAATTTTTTACTTTCTTTTGGTTGTTTTCTAAATATAGGTTTAAAATTGTTTCTCACTGCACTGAAAACATCTTTGGCTTACAGACACTTGTTAACTGCTTTTTCTATATTGAGGACTTCAGTGCAGATTACAAATAGCAATAATGCTAATTTATATAAAACTTTTATATAAATTTTTTGTAAACTTTGTAAAATGCATATAAGCCTTAGGAAGTTGACACAGGTCAAACAGATTCCAAGTAAGTATTCCTGGCACTCAACAGTGTATGTGTTCCTGCCTACTACTGCCTAGATCTCTTAGGGAGAGCTCTCCCCTTCCCCTGATCTTGGGACTCCTCCCATCTCCATCACCCCACCCAACTACAGGACCACAGGCCTGGAAGTTTCAACTGTATACCCAAGATAAAGGTTTTCCCTAAGCTCACTCCTCATCTTTCTGCTTTTCATCTATATGTCCCCACAGACTTCCAATCAAGTGAAGAAGAATATAAACTGCTCCAACATGCCAGCTTCAGGTGGTCCTTTAGAATCAGCAATGCTGAAATCCGATGTAAACTATCTGACCTGAGCACCTGCTTTGATCCGGCATTCCGGACTACTCAAAGCACCCTAACTTCCTTCACTTCCCAACCTTAAACAGGCATCCCAGATGGCTCAGCAGATAAGAGCACTGACTGCTCTCCCAAAGGTCCTGAGTTAAATTCCCAGCAACCACATGGTGGCTCACAACCATCTGTAATGGGATCTAATGCCTCTTCTGGTGTGTCTGAAGAGAGTAGCAGTGTACTCAAATAAATAAATAAAAAATAAATAAATCTTAAAAAAAAAAAAAAAAAACAGGCATCCCAGTCTTCCAGTCTTCATGAGCCCTGACAACAATGTCTTAATTTCAGCTAAGAAGCAATTACAGAAGAGATTAGGTTGCCCTATCAAAAACAAAAGAATGTTTGGACCGTCAGAGCTAAATTCTGACAGAACCTCAAGAAGTCAATTCCTTATCACTGGCAGAGGGACAAATGGCTATGATGCCTATTAGCATAACCAAGTGCATGCTGGCCTCCACACTCTCCTCACCCACTCCTTACCCTAAACTTCTCCAGCTCAGAAGCCCCCACCCCCAGCTTCTCATTCCCTTCTATTTCAGCTCACTCTTGGTCCTCCTCTCTCTTCTTCCTTCAAACCCCACCAACACCATAGCCAAGTCCAGTTTGCTGGCCATGTTCGGTCAGCCTACTATTTTCTCTCTCTTCTCTGGATTCTTCCTGATATCTCTCCCTCATATCTACAATAAAAACCTTCCTCTCAACTATACCTTGGAATAGTCATGGCAGTTTATATGTTCTGCAGAACTACACTCACACAATATACATTTACAGCCGAATTTTTAAGGGAAAAAAGAAAGAATAAAAGGAAAGAGCCACTGTATCCCAATGCTCAAAACAATTGACTACACAGAGACACAGGTTCCAGAGCCCTTACCTGTGTGAGGGCAGAGCACTCCACATACTTGACAGCCTTCAGATCCCGCGCCAGCTTTTCAGCAGTCTCTGGAGTAATAGGCTTCTGTTTGTTCTTGGCAAGTTTCTCAATAGTAGAGGGGTCATCTCTGAGATCAATTTGGGTCCCAACAAGCAAGAAAGGAGTCTTTGGACAGTGGTGAGTTATTTCAGGCACCCACTAAAAGCAAGGTTTTAAAACGCTTTGTTATTCCACAAGCCACAGGGCAACAGAAATTCTGTGCAGGTTTCAAAGGGGGAGAACGTGACTTACCTTTTCTTTCACATTTTCAAATGAGGATGGAGAGACCACTGAGAAACATACTAGAAAAACATCTGTCTGTGGATAACTGAGCGGTCGTAGTCTGTCATAATCCTCTTGCCCTAAAGAAAAAGTTAGAGAGATCGGCAACTGAAATTTGGTATCCTCGTGGAATTAAAATCATAGGTCAACAGCTATAGCCACTTAGTATACAGAGTGGTTACCTAACACGCATACACCCCTGGATTCAATCCCTATACCACATTAAAACTAGGCATGGTTGGCACAAGCCTATAATTTCAGCACTAGTGAGACACAGGCAGGAAGGTTATGTGTAACCATGAGATCATATATCAAAAAAATTGTCAAAGATAGTCATGGCATAGCTAGCAAGATCACTCAGTGGTAAAGATGGTGGCTGCCATGCCTAACAACCTGAGTTCAGTATCTAGAAAACAGATGGTGAAAGGAGAAAACCAACTCCCCCAAGTTTAACTTCTTGACCTCCACATGCACATACCCATGTATGTGCTTCAAAATAAATAAATAAATAAATGTAATTTAAAAGGAAAAAAGTGGAGATAGTGTGCATACTCATAAGCATGAGAAAGCATAGGCAAGAGATCACAAGTATGGGGTCAGCATGGTCTACAAACCAAGCCCCAAGACAGCCAAAACAACATAGTAAAAGTCTTGTTTCAAAAGAAGGGGGTAGGGATGATTACAGCTCTGACAACACTTCAAGTATGCAGCTCTTAGCATATCAGCTGTTAGTGACAAAGCAAATTTTCCTAATCAAAGATATGGCTTAGTAATATGCTGTTTGGGCAATCCTTTCTGTGCTAATTCTATTTATATACGCCACTAACTTAAACAGCAAGGAAATTGGCATATTATTTTCTTTTTTTTTAATTCTTTATTAATAACTCAGTAATAATATAACAACAATAAACTATTACCACAGGTATAGTTTAAAAAATAATCATATTTACTTCTGGCTACTAAAGATCACAGTGACAAAATACTCTACTGAAGGCATCCACTATCCATAATAACTACCATACTAAGTCCAATGCTTGGTCCGTAGGCATGTTAAAGTCAGTTCTCTATAACTGGAAGGGCCTAGAAAAAATAAACTTGGCAAGAATGAAGGAGATGTAAAAAGAACAAAATACTTAGGAATTAACCAAAGGTGAAAAGAGTCACAAAATAAAAATGGCAAAAACTGCTGAACGTAGGAAGCCCTAAATGGGAAGATAGCCTCTGCTCATATGGAGGATGACTAAGATATCAAAAATGAATGAATGAACAAATAAATATACAAATAAATATATATAAAGATAGATAGGCAGGCAAACAGACAGATCGATCGATCTTGGTAGGGTGTCTTGAAGGGGGAAAATAAGAACCATGATCTAGATGAGAGAATAATAACTAGAAAAGCTAAGAGTTAACCAAATAACAAATGAATCCAATTTTTAAAAAAAGGCAGAAGGCTTAAGATTTCTCCAAAGAAAATATAACCCTCATGCATTATTGACAGGAACATAAAACAGCTACTGAAAAACAGAAATTCCTAAAATAACTAAAAACAGATTTTTCACACTATTCAGCAACTCCACTTACAGCTATGCAAAGCTAAAGAACTGAAAGAGTCTCAAAGAAGGATTTGTTAACCTGTGTTCATAGCAGTATTACTAACAACAGATAAAACAGAAGCAGTTCAATGCACCAATATTTGTAATAGCTTACAACTGGAACCAAATGCATCAGCTCACATGTAAAAACACAATTTGTGCTATGTTCAGTCAGAGTAGGACAGAACAGAACCAGTGGCTCTCTCTCTCTCTCATGGGTCAAACATAAATGACTCATAAGCAATCCCAGAAAGGTAAAATAACAGAAGCCTACAAGTCCATCTATGGCCAAAAAGATCTGCAAAACACAAGCAGATTTTTGGGATATTAAAAATCAGATGGATGGACAGATAAAATAATAGACAAGAGACAATGGTAACTATATTGATTATGGTAGAGGTCAATAAAATTCAAACCTAACACCAAAATGAATTTTATTATCATACTCAGTAACTTTTTAGCTGGGCACACCTGGAATCCCAGCAGTCAGAAAACTGAAGCAGAGAGACTTTATATTCAAAACTAACTTGGACTACATAAGAATACTGTCTCAAAAACATAAAATAAAAATAAACAAACAGCCAGGCTGCAGTGGCGCACGCCTTTAATCCCAGCGCTTGGGAGGCAGAGACAGGTCAATTTCTGAGTTCGAGGCCAGCCTGGTCTACAGAGTGAGTTCCAGGACAGCCAGGGCTACACAGACAAACTCTGTCTCAAAAAAAAAAAAAAACGAAAACAAAAAACAAAAAAACAAAAAAATAAAAAAAATAAACAAACAAACTTTTGAAGAATGGTTTTTAAATGCTTACAACTGGCCAGGTGTGGTGGCATGCCTTTAATGCCAGTACTTGGGAAGCAGAAGCAAGTAGATCTGAGTTCAAGGCCAGCCTGATCCACATAAAAAGTTCCAAGATAGCAAGGCCACTGGTGAGACACTAGTGTTTTGTTTTTTGTTTTGTTTTGGTTTTGGGAGGCTTTTTGTTTTCTTTTCTTTTTGTTTAAAAGACAACAGAGAGAAAAATGAAGGTGTGTGCCCAGTGTTAAAAACAAACTGAATTAATTTGGATGGCTGATTTAAAAAAAAAAAAAAAAGCAGTTGGTGGCGCACACCTTTAATCCTGGCACTTAAGAGGCGGAGGCAGGCAGATTTCTGAGTTCAAGGACAGCCTGGTCTACAGAGTGAGTTCCAGGACAGCCAGGGCTACACAGAGAAACCCTGTCTCGGAAAACCAAAAAAAAACAAAGGTAGTGCTCTCAGCTAAATGTGGTTTATATGTAGTAAGACATTCTTAATATCTGCATCATACCGACAAAATATACTACATAAATTTTCTAATGAAACAATTATCCTAATAAATAAGTGTTTATTGGTCATATTTACACAACTAAGATTATTTCATTTCACAGTCTTATGTAGTCCAGTCTGGCCTTAAATTTGCTATAAGAGCTTTAGTTTCTAATCTTCCTGCTTCTGCCCAGGACTGCAGTGATTACAGACAGAACAGATTTAAGTAGTAATGCTGGGGAGTGAATGAAGACCTCATGCATACGAAGGGAGTATGTTACAAACTAAATTACATCCCTAGTCCCCAACTGTGAGGTCTGAACAAGGAACTGAAGTAAACATGTTTTCTGAGTTCATCTTCTTAGTCTCTTTCCAGTCCCCAAACTCACTGGAGTTTACCTAAGGATTCTCTGACTGTATTGTTTCTTCTTTCAGACACCCAGGATACTCCAAACTCCTATTAGCCATCTGGGGTCAAGAGAAGGGAGGGAAGAAAGAGAAGAGAGAGGGAAGGAGAGGCAGACAGGTAGGTTTTTTTGAGACAGGTCTGTCTACAGCCCTGACTGGCCTAGAACTCAGTATGTAGACCTCAAACTCACTATGTAGGCCTCAAACTCACAGAGGTCCAACTGCCTTTGCCTCCTCGGTGCTGGGATTAGAGGTGTGTGCCACCATTCTGACAACCCTGCTTAAATATTAGCAAAAGATAAATATACATGAATGATATACTCATTTCATGGTATCCAAAAGATATCCAGTAGCAGCAACTGTTACAGTTACAGATCAAAATATTATGACATAAGTTTTCACCTGCAGTATCAAAAAGTCCAAGAGTGTATGGCTCTCCACCAATCATAACTGTGACTGCATAGTTGTCAAAAACCTAAAAACAAAACAAAGAAATGCAACATTGTTAGTGAGATAGTATAACTCCTAGTCACGTATTTCCTTCCCAAGAAGGAAATTCATTTTCCCTTAGTCCATTTCTTTTCATGTAACCAATCTTGACAACCAGGTTCTTGCATGAGCTGAATGATTCTTGGGAAAAAGACTTTGTCCTAGAACGTCTGTCTGATCCCAGCCTAGTATACGAAGAAACACAAAATCCAAAGTGTATCACAGAAACCAGGCCTTTGACTACAGAGGACCCTTCCAGGCCTCTTCAAGGGGTGGGCAGTGAAGGAAAGCTAATATCCATTCTGACAACTAGTGGCACTAAGTTTTTGAATCAAACATTTTGCTAAAGAAAATAAATCAGCTTTAAAAAAAAGAAAAAAAGAAAAAAGAAACTAGGTATGGTAAAATACTTTATAATCCCAGCACTTAGGAAGTAGAGGCAGGAAGAAAAACAGACCAAGGTCACTCTGACCTACGTAGTGACTTTGAGGCCACTCTGAGCTATATAAACCTGTCCAAAAATAAATATTTTTTTTAAAAATCCCCTTCATGTCTAAAAAATGTAAGACCACGCTAGACTTTAAAAATGTCCAATATGATTTCTAAAAGACAACTTATTCACAGACAGTTAGGCTGGAGAGATGGCACAGTAGTTAAGAACTCTGGACTGTTCTTTCAGAGGACTCAAGTTCAGTTCTCAGCACCTATGTGAGGAGGCTCACAACCACCTCTAACTCCAGGGAAATCTAACATGGCCTCTGTGAGCACTTGCACTCCTGTGGACATGAGACACCACACAAATAAAAATTAATAAAATAATTAATTAAAGAGAACAATAGGAAAGTGCCAGGTATGTTGGGTAGCATCTATCTTAGCCACTGGCAAGGTTAAGCATAAGGATCACTTGAATCCCAGACCAACATAATGATAATGAGCAATATAGTAAAACCTTGCCTCAGAAAAAAGGGCGAAAACAAAATCAGAATCAGAAAGCACTGAGCAGAGTCAGTGGCAGCCAGGGTTATACAGTGAAGCCCAGTCTGCCAAAACAAAACAAAAATCAAAACAAAAATCAAAAACAAAAACAGCATCCAAAAAAAAAAAAAAAAAAAAAAAAAAAACTTGATTTCCAAGCCTCATCTGCAAGTTGGACCTAAATTTTCTCTCCCATGATAGATGTGCATAATCTTCTTCCATAACTGGTAACTCAGCCCACAGATGGGCATAAAGATGCACTGAATACTAAATCTATTTCCATGCCAACAGAGACGCCACAGATACATAATTTACTTCACACTATTTACTTCAGCAAGCCCATTTAAAAATTTACCCTACTGCTATTATTTCCTAACAATACAGATATATAAAACACCCAAAGCTCACTTTCAATGCATCACATCAAATAAAGTCATGAAAGACTTGGAAATCATGTTTGCAAGTAAAAACTCAAGACAGAAAATTCCCAGTGGCTATCTCACCTTAAGACATGATTCACATCACATCTCATAAAGCCCCGTGTAACTTCAAAACATCTTCTGATTAATAGGCCAACTCAAAACTGTAGTTTTATTACCAAATTACATCTTTAAGTTCTCAAAGAAACCTTATCTTCTTTCATGCAGCCTTAGCCTAACTCCACCAGCTGTGCCGTCAGGGAGGCTAACACTTTGTTAACCTGAGAGCTCTAGTTATGTCTCTCAAAATTAACCTCAGATTCCAGACTCTTTTTTGATCAATTCCAAAAGATTCTAGCCCCACATTAGGCATACTTCGGACCCTTATAGTTCCTAAAATCACTCCCATCTCAGCACTGAAAGAGCAAGTACATTTAACATAATTATACAAGCAACTCCAAATAAACATTGTAGCCCTAAATATGCTTTCCCAAGTATCACTCCAAACAAGTGTCTCCCCTAGTTATTTAATTATTCCTATCTCTCCTCTGCTCTTCTAAGGAGTTAATAAAGCAATTTACAGTGAGACTCTCAAGACTTCAGGCACCTCTGAATGCTCTTAGAAAAAAGTCTGCTTTCTACCCCTAAAATTCAGTGTGAAATGAAACCTCATCACTGTTAAGAGAATAGCTCCACAAGGTAAGCAGAGACATTACTAATTTCCCTGAAATTGTAAGATCTGTATATTTGCACACCAGGAGACCTCTAGGCTTTGTTAATCAATGGCACAGACACAAAAAGTCAACTCATCCCAAATGTAGGGTGCACTTCTGCAAACTGACAGCCCATGCTTCATAACCTTCCAGCACTTCTTACAGACCCTGTATCACCCCTTCTAACTTAAGACTCATTTTTCATCTTTTATTTCACTTACTTCTATTATTATCTTATTTTTATATGTATTGTGCCTGCATGTATATCTGTGCATCACATGAACACCCAGTGCCATCAGAGGTCAAAGACACTGGATTATAGGTAGCTATGAACCACTATGTAGGTGCTGGGAATTCAATCTTCAGTCCTCTTGAAAGAGCAGCCAGTGCTTTTAACTGTGGAGCCAACTCTCCAACACCAGCTGTTTATTTTAAAGTACAGGTAATTATGCATGAAAAGTCAAAAACCTTTAAAAATATCAAACAGTGGGCTGGTGTGATGACTGAGATGGTGAAGGTATTTGCTGCCAAACATGACAACCTAAATTCAACCTAAGAGTCCAAAAGAGATCCCTTCAAGTTGTCCTCTGCCCTCCATGAATGCTCAAAAGCAGGACACTGGTATGTACATATAACACACACCCCAAAAAGTAATAAAGGTAATAAAATTTAATTCTTTTAAAGGACAAATAAAGTCAAAAATAGTGCAGGCATGCAAAGTTTTTCCCAATGGACACTACATTACAATCTTTTACTATCAGAAAGTCCTCATACTTACAGTTGGTACATATTCCGATGGAAATTTGTTTGTTGTGTAGGATATCAGGAGACATGTTTTACCAACAGCACCATCACCAACAACAACACACTTAATTGTCTGCATTTCGGAAATAGTTTTGTATCCACTTTTGGTATTTCAAATTAGATGTTTACCTAAAAAGAAATTAAAGACAATTATTTTATTGATTTATGTTTATATTCATACTTTTTTCCTCTCGAATAGCAACAGGTTCAGCCACTCAAAAAACAGAACTAGCATTACTGCTATGGCTGAAAACTTCTAAAAAGAAAAAACAACAACCTGCTCAGAGCAGCAATTACAAGGATCCATTTGCTAAGTTTCTGGACCTTGTTGTTTTAAGTATCACTTTTCAAAGTTCAAAGTAGAACAATGTCCAATATATTCCTTTTTATTTTTTCCTGAGACAGGGTTTCTCTGTGTAGCCCTTGCTGTTCTGGAACTCACTCTGTGAATGGCCTGAAATTCAGAGATCCACCTGCCTCTGGCAAGAAAGGTGCTATAAAAAAGGTCTCGTGTGGTATATGAAGTATACACACACACACACACACACACACACACACACACTATATGCAAGACCAAATGCAGCCCAAAGAACTGTTAAAAAAAAAAAAAAAAAAAGATTCATTACCCAGCCTTAGAGCTGCAGTAACTCAGGACATAAGTAACAGGCAGCACACACAGCCTTCACCCGTCACCCTCAGAACATGTGAGCATAAGGAACTGGACAATCATCAGACTGACCTCTAGTTCTAAGCAGCCATGCCAGCTCCAGTTAGCTTAGTTATTACTCACAGCCTGAAGAGTTTCAACCTACATTTTTACAATGAAAATATCAGCTCTTATAAGCACAGTGATTTGTTTAAAAATACAATTATTATATAGGCTAGGAACGTGGTAGGTTCAGAAGGTAGAGCACTTTCCACACAAGCCTGACAACCTAAACTCAGATCCCCAGAATCATATAGAAGTCAGGTGCAGTAGTGAGGTGCCCATCAGGAGGTTGGAGGAAGAAGCTTACAGCATACATGGTACACTAAGCAGTAAACAAGAAAACCCTGTCTCAGAAAAACAAGGTTGAAGGCAAGGACTGACATTCAAGAGTATCCTCTGACCTCCCTAAGTACACCAGAGAGTGTGTTCATCACACACAAACACACAGGCCACACAAGCACTAACACACATGCACTCACAAACTTTAGCTCCTTACTACAGTCTTACAAACTACCAATTACAAATACATCAAGAATTTATTATACTTAAACTTTAAGACAAACTTTCCCCTCAAAAAAATTTTTTTAGATCTGTTGTTAAGTTTTACTCATGTATATGTCCATTGTGTGCCTTGTACCCATGGATGTCAGAAGAGACAGCTGTGAGCCACAACATGGGCGCTACAATGGAACCAGATTCTTTACAAGAACAAATGTGAACTATTGAGCCATTGCTTCAGTGAGCCACCCTAACCCAAGCCCCCACCTCACTAATTTTTTAATCTGGGAAGTTAAGATATGGACTCTTTGTGTGTCTGTGAATGGGTGCGTACCTGTGTTTAATTATACATGTGCTTGTGTGCAAAAGTGTAGGATGGCCTCAAATGTCATTCTGAGCAGCTGCCATCCAACTCGGGTTTTTTTAAACAGGGTTTCTCATTAGCCTGGTGTTCACAAAGCAGAATAAATAAGCTTTTGTAGAAAAGTACCAACTTTTTTATATGTGGGTTCCAGAGACTGAACTCAGGTCCTCATGTTCTTTACCAAATGAATGATCTTCCCCCAGCCCCAAAAGAATATTACACTCAACAAATACTCTCAACAGTATTTGAGGAGGTGGAGGCAGAAGGATCAGAAGCTTAAGGCCCACCGTAGCAAATGAGACTAAGCTCTTTAAAAAAAAAAAAAAAAAAAAAAAGGAAAAGCAGAATTTAGACTTAGCACAGCATTTAATGAGCAAAAAAAAGTTCTGATCACCAAGTCAGTTACTAGTTCAACCTAGAACTGTTCTTGGACTATAACCATAATAAGCACCAAGTGCTCACTAGATGCCTTGACTGCTCAACTCGCACTACTCTTCGCCCTCCCTGCCACTCAGAAAGGCAAAGCTTCTCAACCTGTGAATCTCGACCCTCTCAACAAACCTCTACCTCCAAAAATATTTACATGGTGATTTATAACAGCAGCAAATTAGTTATGAAGTAGCAACAAAGGTACTGTTACGATTGGGGGTCACCACAACATGAAGAACTGTATCAAAGGGTCACAGCATTAGGAAAGTTGAGAACCACTGCTCTAAGGAATGCAGTGTCTTCTACACATCTTACAGGTGAGATGAGCCTCAGTGAAGTCAAAAAACTGACTATGATCCTTCAGCAAGTAAGTGGTGAAACTGTCATTTATATCTAAGCACCTAAGTCCCAAATTTTTGCTCTTAAACATCACTGTTCTCTCTCTCCCAAAAAGTAACAATTGTGAAAAAAAAAAAAAAAAGAAGTGGTGATTACATGTTTCACTTTGATAGTTGCCAGCAATAGAAAGATAAGAGGAGAAATAAAATAAAAACAAGACACGGAAGTTCATTTTTCATTTCTTAACCCTGCAAACTGAATTTAAGTGGAAGGGGGCAGAGAGAGCAATGCAGCCATTCTCCCTAACCCATCATCTACCCACAAAGCTCCTCTTTTCATGTTTCCCAACCTCAGCAATTTTTGGAAAGTGGTTATGGGTTCCTTGTCAAGAGCCTGAGTTCTGTAATCAGACTGGCTCTACCACACTCCATCTATATAGGTTTGAACTTCCTTTTCTACATATGATAAAAATATATATATCTTCTCCAGAGAGTAAAGTGAATAGATGATAAAACTTAAAATGACAATATGTAGAGAGCTCTAAGCAATTAAGAACTTGCTCTCAATTGTTTAGAGGCAACACAGCTCAGTTCCCAGCCTGTTACTCCAGATACAGGAAATCTGACACCTACAACACATCTGCACACACTACACATAATTAAAAAATAAGTATTTGCTTGTTTGAGACAGAGTTTCTCTGTATAGCCCGTACTGTCCTGGAACTTGCAATGTAGACCAAGCTGGCCTAGAACTCAAGAGATCTGCCACGTCTGCCTCATTCATGCTAGAATGCTCATGCCACCATGATCAATCTTTAAAAAAAAAAAAAAGGCAAATATGCACAGGTGGACGCAGAAGCCAGAAAAGGGCATCAGGTATCCTAGAACTACTATTGTAAATAGTTGTGAGAAGGGCTGTGGTGTGTACACCTTTTAATCCCAGCACTCAAGAGGCAGAGGTAGGCAGGTGTCTGAGGTCAATGCCAGCCTGGACTACAGAGTGGGTTCCAGGACAGCTAGGGCTACACAGAGAAACCCTGTCTCAAAACAAGCACGTGGTTGTGAGCAGCCTCTCATGAGTGGTAGGATACAAACTGGGGCTCTCTGCCAAGAGCAATATTCCACCTCAACTGCTGAGTCGTCTCTCCAGCCCTCAACACTAATGCTTTTCTCCTTCTTGCATCTGGTGTTCCAAATACCCTTTGGGAATTTAGGAGTTAAAACCCACAAAGGGGCTGGAGAGATGGTTCAGTGGTTAAATGCACTGGCTGCTCTTACAGAGAACCCAGATTCAATTCCCAGCACCCATATGGCACAACTATCTGTATGTAACTCCAATTCCAGGGCATTTGGTATCCTCACACAGACATACATGCAGCAACCCACCAATGCATATAAAAATAAATCTTTAAAAAAAAAAAAAAATCAAGTGAAGAGAAGAAGTAACTTTCAGCCCCATCCACCAACTCTACACAGAGGGGAAAGTCTGAAGACTGGACTTATAAAACTACAGACCAAGGAGCCATGGAGCGCATCCAAGTTGGTGAACATACTGAGGTGCTGGACGACCCAAAGAGGGAAGGACTCCCACCTCTATCCATTGCCTTCCTATATTTTTCCATTTGGCTGTTCTTGGTTTGTGACTTTTATAATTAAAAAGCAAACACAAGGTTTCCAGACTTCTATGATTTGTTCTACCCAAACACTGAACCATAGTGACCACTAAATCCATAGTCAATGTGGTAGAGGTAAGTAGCCTTGTACCCCATTTGCAACTAGTGCTTGAGGTAAGAATAGTCCTATGAGATAGGTTGGTATGCTCTCTAAGACACCACATTAACTAACGTTTTCATTAAAATACATTTGACCTTAAAGTATTCCATTCTGTCAAGGATACAGGGAAGAAAAGACACTATAGGAAGCCAAAAAAGAATTACTCAATTTCCACAAGTCTTTCTTGCCAATCCAACAGAATGATTGGCTTGGCTACCAGATTAGATAGAATACATAAAATGAAGACTCTCCCCGTCTAATCCTCTCACCTTAAAGACTGCAGCCTAGGTTATCTAAATTCAGTTTAAAAAAAAAAAAAAAAGCTATAGCTCAGTATACACACAGCATTTGGCCAGTATGTGAACGATCTTAGATTAGATCCTCTACACATGTGTTTGTAGGGGTACTCCCACACTGGCCACAAGACAACCAGGCCATCATATTTTAAAAAAAAAGAAAGAAAGAAAGAAAGAAAGGAAGAAAGAAAGAAAGAAAGAAAGAAAGAAAGAAAGAAAGAAAGAAAGAAA
>JADRCD010197890.1:36202-64723 GCA_019843815.1 Montemys delectorum
AAAGAAAGAAAGAAAGAAAGAAAGAAAGAAAGAAAGAAAGAAAGAAAAAAAAGAGACCTGGTCTCTTGCTGATTGGCCTGTGGCTCACCAAAAGGGCTAGGCTGATTGGCCAGTGAGCCTAGGGGTCTGCCTGTCTTTGGCTGCTTAGTGATGGGATTACAGGTGCACACCACTACATGTCCAACTATTTTCTTTTGGGGGAAGGTAGAGGGGTAGAAAGTGGTCTTCTCTATGTAGCCCTGGCTGTCCTGGAACTCACTATGTAAAACAGGGTACCTTAAACTCACAAAGATCCCCCTGTCTCTGCCTCCCAAGTACTGGGAATGAAGGTACACCTAACACCTTGACCAGCTTTTTATAACACCGGTTCTAGGGATCAAACTCATAAGCTTCCTTGCAAGCACGTTAGCAAATGAACTATCTCCTAAGCCTCAAGTAGTGATGGCTCAGTTGGTAAGTGCTAGCAAACATGCAGTCCTAAAGTCCATCCCCAGTATCAAAAGCAGGCACATCTACACACACTGGTCCCAGCACTGGGTGGGAGACAGAATTATCCCGGGAGCTTGCTGGACAGTTAGTTTAGATGAATCAGCAAGTGCCAGGTCAGTGACAGACCCTGTCTCAAAAACAAAATAAGATGCAAAGTGAGGAAGACACCTGACATCTATCTCTGCCTGACATACGTGCTCATTTTACAAAAGTAGTCCACATTTATATGGAAGTGTTCTAGCACATTGTCCTATTTGGTTCTACATCAGAACACATGAGTGGATACAAATATTCTACTACAAGCACAAAACTGCTTAGGAACTACTACCAAAAAAAAAAGTCTGACAGAGTCTCATGTATCCTGGGCTGGCCTCAGAGCTAAAAATAGACACCAGAGCTTTTGTACATTCTAAGCAACTGAAGTATATTCCCTAGTTCACATAAAACCCTTCTATACCTCCAACATAGATACCTTCTTCCCCAAACAAGCAATACATTGTAAATGTTTTCAAACCATGGAATAAATATAACTTACTGTATTAATTCCCCCACTATTACTCAAAAGAACTAAGATAAAGAATGATTAAGTTAGCCGGGCAGTGGTGGCGCACGCCTTTAATCCCAGCACTTGGGAGGCAGAGGCAGGCAGATTTCTGAGTTCAAGGCCAGCCTGGTCTGCAGAGTGAGTTCCAGGACACCCAGGGCTACACAGAGAAACCCTGTCTCCAAAAAACAAAAAAAACAAACAAACAAACAAACAAAAGAATGATTAAGTTAGATACGAAAGGTATTTTAATGAACTGATTTCAGCCCATTTTATAGGTAAGAAAATTCTGGACTGGGTGTGGTAGCTCACACTTGCAATCACAACATCTAGGAGGCAGAGGCCAGAATACTACAGCAAATTCCAAGACAGTTTGTTATGTAGCCCTAAGGCTAAGGAGAGGAAGAGGAAAGGAGAAAATTCTGACTTGAACACAAATTTGTCTCAGAGTCAGGAAGCTAGTTATACATGTATCCTGACATTCTTTTCCAACTCTAAACTTTAAACAAAGGGCAGTACATGCCTGTCATCTCAACAAAAGCATCATTAGTTCCAAGCCCATATGGACTATATGAGAACCTACACATGTGTGAACATACCTGCATATATATGCCATGTATAAAGAGTTGTTTTAAACTTTATAGTTTTTAGAGCCATCAGTATACAGGAATTAGACTTCTTTAAAGAGTCAAAACAAAAAGCTGGGCATGGCAAACAAGTGTATTAAATTTTCAAGGCCATCCTAGCTTCATATCTAAGGCCAGCCTAGGCTACATGGGATCGGAGGGGAAGGGCTCAAATAAAAACGGAAGGCGATTGAGGTACATAGCTCAGTAGCAGACAATGTACTTAACCTTAATATGCACAAAGCCTTGTTTTCAATCCCAACACCCAACAATCTGATATGTGCCAAACTTTGTACCAGACAAAGCTATCTCTAATGTGTGGAACAAAGTTTATGCCCCCTAAAAACAAAAAGTCTACTGAGTAAAGATAATATATATTCATCACCTCCATATATCCTTCCTTCCTGACATCACTGATAACTGATGTCTTTCTAGAAGTAAAACACTGATGGTTCCTTCCTCAGTAGGTTAAAAGAAGAGGGGAATCAATAACGTTACTGTCTTAGGAAGAGAAGACCAGGGCCTTGTTTACTGACGGTTCTGCACCTATACAGGTAACACCCAGAAGTGGACAGCTGCAAGCCTTTCTGGGTTAACCCTGAAAAACACCAGTGAAGGGAAATCTTGGGCAAATTCTCCATCATTACACATGGTCATACATTTTGTTTGAAAAGAAAAATTGTCAGTTGTATTGATTATTCATTGGCTGGATGGTCAGGGACTAGAAAGAACATAATTGGAAAATTAGTGAGAAAGTATCTGAGGAAGAAGTAGAGAGACTCTCGAAATGAACAAAGGATGTGAACATGTCTGTCCCTGCAAATGCTCATCAAAAGTGATTTTAGCAGAGGGGTCAATAATCAAGTAGACAGGATGACCCCATTCTCTGGACAGTCAGCCTCTTTCTCCAGCCATCCCTGGCATTGTCCAATGGGCCCATGAACAAAGTGACCAAGGTGACAGAGATGGAGGTTACACATGGACTTGACAACATGGACTTCCACTCACAAAATTTCATTTGGCTACAGCTGCTGCTGAGTGTCAGCTCAGCCAATAGGAGAGATCAAGACTGAGCCCTAGATATGGCACACCATTCCCCAGCTGACCAGCATCACTGTCCCAATAAAGCAAAGGTTTTTCTTTAGTAGTTCTACTATCTTGTTAATCACAGCTCATTCTTCATCCCCAGCTAACCAAAACCACAAATTCTTAACTCAAAATAGCATATGACCCTGACTCTCAAACTTCCTTCTGAAAGTTCACAGGCCAGACCTCTATTGTCTGCGTTGCTCTCCACATTCATATCTTCCAAGAGCCTACAGAACAACTCACCAAGCTTTGAATACTTAATGGCTTTTCCAGCCCAAAGTCTGGCTACAGGTCTAGAATCCTCTACTGGAGGGCCCTGAAAGACATCAGTATTGTCTTGACTAGCATCTCCTTCAGGGAAAGCCACTGCCAGTTTAGTGGGTAGTACATCTTCAGCTGAGGATGGGGATTACTTCCTTAGGTGAGATAAACCCAAGAGAAATCCGAGAATTCAAAGTTCTCAGCCTCAATATGGTCCTCCCACATTCCTCCACCCTAAATTTCACTCTATCAATTAATGCCCTACTTTAACTGTGTGGGACTTGAATTTTCACTGTAACTAAGCCAGTCTTATAATGAGAACTTTGGTTTCTTTTTCCACAACTTGAGAGCTCTGTGGCTACAGGAGAGAAGATTCTCTTCCAGGACACACTTAGAAACCTGTAAATTGTTTATGTGCATTTAGAGCCTATTACTGAGTTTATTGTTATCCTTCACCATATTCTGAGATGCTAGAAGTTGTCTAATTTTATCACAGAGCACATTCTTTTCCTCTGCCAATTTATCCAGAGATGTTCAAAACAACCAACCAGCATCATTTTCCTTATTTTTCCACAAACTGTCCAAAGTTTTATATACAGAGTCACCAAATACTTTGTATCTTGAAACTGGTGAATTGGGTTAATATATGTATTTGTCTCCATAAGTTTACAAAAAAAAAAAAAAGGTTTGTATCATGAGCTTTCAGTCCTCTCCAAGCTTTTAGGAGAGGTTTTAGTAACCTAACCGTAGGTGAGAGGTTTCAGAAACCACAGGTGTTGGGAAAATACTCACCCTTATACTTCCACTGCTCTAGAACCACTTCTCGTACCAAAATCTGTTCACTTGGGATTCTTTTTTTTTTTAAGATTTATTTATTTATTATATGTAAGTACACTGTAATTGTCTTCAGACATTCCAGAAGAGGGTGTCAGATCTCGTTGCAGATGGTTATGAGCCACCATGTGGTTGCTGGGATTTGAATTCAGGACCTTTGAAAGAGCAGTCAGTGCTCTTAACCACTGAGCCATCTCTCTAGCCCTACTCAGGATTCTTTAGAGGAATATTTATCTAATATTTATCTATCTATCTATCCATCTATACAGACAGACAAATAGAGGATCAAGAGAGGAAATTTATTAAAATGGCCAGCAAGCCAACAATGGCTGTCTATCAACACAGGGCCCGAGACCCAGTAACTGTTCAATCCACACCCTTAAAGGCCAAACAATTCAGAAGATCTTTAGTATACACCAGAATCCTGAGGTAGGCACTAATGCCTATAAAGAAATGGACTTGCCAGCGAGAACAGGTGGGTAAAGAGCAAAAGCATCTTCTATGTCCTTTATATGAACTGCAACTAGAAGGTGTAGCCCAGATTAAAGGTAGATCTTCCCACCTTGTGGATTGGGGGCTAGAAAGATGGCTCAGCGGTGAAGAGAATCGACTGTTCTTCCAGAAGTCCTGAGTTCTACTCCCAAAAACCACATGGTGGCTCACAACCATCTGTAATGGGATCTGTTGCCCTCTTCTGGTGTGTCTGAAGATAGCAACAGTGCACTCACAAAATTAAAAAAACTTTAAAATTTTTAAAAATGTGAATTAGAGCTGCAGAGATGGCTCAGCAATTAAAAGCACTCACTAACTACTCTTCCAGTTCCAGGGGATCCAACACATTCATATGGACAGAACACCAATATATATTAGATAGACAGAGGCAACACACACACACACAGACACACACAAACACATAGAAACCAGTTAACACCTGCATTTACCTCAGCTGAGGTGGACAGAAAACAACAAGGTTACAATAAATGAATCCCTCCAAATCTCATGAAAAAACCCTAAGTCCTCTGTGGCAATAGCATCAGGAGGAGCCTTTGAGAAGAGGATTAAGTATTAACTGGTGAATAACATCAACAACAAAAAAACACCATCTGTTTACTTGAAAGCCAGTCCCACAAAAACCACAATCTGCCAGCACCCTGATCTTTGAACATCCCCCCTTCCAGACAATGAGAACTTAGCTTCTGTTATTAGCTAGTCCTCAGTATTTCTCTATCACAGCCCAAACAAAGATAGCTTCCACAGCAAGGTCCTTCTTGGCTCTAAACTTTTCATCCTTTTTCCTTTGTTCTCTATGCTTTAGGCCTCACATGTATTCAAACATGCCAAGCTGCCTGCCTTCATGTCTTTAACAATACTCCTTTTCCCACGGTCCTTTTAAAAATAATTTTCTTGGGCTGGAAAGATGGATCAGTGGTTAAGAGCACTGACTGCTCTTCCAGAGGTCCTGAGTTCAAATCCCAGCAACCACATGGTGGCTCACAACCATCTGTAATGAGATCAGATGCCCTCTATTGGGATGTCTGAAGTACAGCTACAGTGTACTTAGTACTTATGTATAATAATAAATAAATCTTAAAAAAAAAAAAAAAAAAAAAAAAACAAGTGTTGGGAAAGGGCATGAAAAAATAAATAAATAAATAATTTTCTTAGTCGAGCAGTGGTGGCGCACGCCTTTAATCCCAGTGCTTGGGAGGCAGAGGCAGGCTGATCTGAGTTGGAGGCCAGGCTGGTCTATAGGATGAGTTCCAGGGCAGCCAGGGCTACACAGAGAAACCCTGTCTCAAAAAACCAAAAACAAAATAATAATAATAATAATAATAATAATAATAATAATAATAATAATATTATGCACATACATTACAAAACAGCAAGCACAACACAGAGAAACCATTTCTCAAAAACAAAACAAAATAAACAATGAAATTTCAAATAATAATAAAGTCTCAAAAATAGAGGGAAGGAGGGAGGGAAGGAAGGAGGGAAGGAAGGAGGGAGGGAAGGAGGGAAGGAAGGAGGGAAGGAAGGAGGGAGGGAAAGAAGGGAAGAAGGAAGGAGGGAGGGAAGGAGGAAGGGGGAAGAGAAAGAAAGAAAAGAAAAAAAGAAAAGAGAGGAAAAGGAAAGAAAAGAGAAAAAAGAAAGGAAGAATGAATCTAAGCAACTAAGAAATCTTACATACCGGGACATAAGGTAGGAACTAAACCTCTATTTTAATAGGCTTTTATATTAACTGTGCATGTCAGCAAGATACTTACATACTTTTTAAGTATGGCTTTCACTTTGACTTTGTCTGGTTTTGTCTCTTTTTAAAAAGTTAATTATTTTAAAAAATTAATTAGTAGGGGTGTTTTGTCCTGTGTATGTCCGCACCATGTGTGCCTGGTGCCTACAGAGGCCAGAAAAAGTCGTTCAATCTCCTGAAACTGCAGTTACACTGAGTAAGACAGAAACTGTCTTCCAAGGCCTTCAGTAACTTATTGACTATACACAGTGCACTATATACAATGCTAGAATGGTCAACACATATCACCTTTACTGGCTTTAAACAAAATTGGGTTTTTTGTGGGGTTTTTTTTTTTTTTTTTTTTTTTTTTGGCTTTTCCAAGACAGGGTTTCTCTGTGTAGCCCTGACTGTCCTGGTACTCACTCTGTAGACCAGGCTGGCCTCGAACTCAGAAATCTGCCTGCCTCTACCTCCCCAGTGCTGGGATTAAAGGCATGCGCCACCACCGCCCAGCTAAACAAAATTGTTAAATCACTTCATTCTCAGGTTGCTAAAAATTTATATTATAAGCAAATTCCAAAGCTGTTTAAAACAGTAGCAAATACAGGAGACAAAATAGTCTAGAAAGGACAAATCTCTAGTTAGATGAAATATCAGGTAAAGGCTGCCAATTCAAAGAAAACTAAGGGTTGAAAACATGGCTCGGATGGTAGTGTGCGTGCCTAGTACACAAAGCTAGGGTTCGATCTCGAACACTACCAGCATAGTTGTAAAACCTAAAACCCTGAGCTTAGAAGGTGGGGGCAGAAAACTTACAAGTTCAAATTCATCCTTGGCTACACAGTGAACTTGAGGTCAACCTGGGCCACATGTCTCAACTTTAAAAAGGGAGGAAGGAAGGGAGAGAGGGAGGGAGGAAAGACAGCCATACTGGAGCCTAAGAGATGGCTCACTGGGTAAAGACATGCTACCAAGTCTTACCCACCTCTTTTTCTCCAAACCCTTACCTCCAATCAATACTCCCATGGACATTTTATGACAGATTTATCTCAGTCTTTTTTTCAGTCACTGCTCTATCATCAACACTTGGAACTGTGACTGTCACTCAAAGAGTACTTTAGTTCCTAAATTAAGACAGTGAGAGTGGTTTAGATATTCATCAAGTCAAAACTTGTTCTTTGGACTCAAAACTCTTTTTAATATATTCCTCTAGCTTCCTGAGCTATTGCTATCTGCATAAAGAATCAAAAAGAAATTGAATACAGCAGCAAAACCACCCCCAGATAAATCAAAGCATATATCCTGTGCTCGCCCCCTACATCATAGTGTTACCCAAACAAAGGCTAATGGGAATGTTGAAGGTAATAAAGCTAAGGTATAAAGGTGAAGAACAAAAGCGAGAAAATACATGAGACTGTCTACCAAAAGGGGAGAGGGCATCTCTTTGTGGTAGAATAGTAAAAACACCAAAAATATGGAGAGGCCAAACAGACCAAGCACAGAAAACTGAAGGTGCTGGAGATGAGAAGTGTGTGCATTTTTTGGTTACTGTGTACTTCTAATGACTTATAATGCCTTATCAAACTGTATAAAAATACAGAACTTTCTTTTACATTTCTGTTAAAATGTTGACAGCACACAGAGCACTTCCTTGTTTTGGATGGAAGAATGCCTCACTAACAGAATGTTTCCTAACCCTTATTGATATGGGAGGAAAGTATTGTTCCCTGCTGGTTCTCAGGAGCCGGGATTGTTGTTGTTAGAATGTTGGCACAATTCTAACCTCAGCACAAATGCATTGATGTGGAAAATCCAAATTCATTTCTATCTTCCTCCCTTTCCACCATCAACACATATTTTTTTTAAAGATTCATTTATTATTATATGTAAGTACACTAAAGCTGTCTTCACACACACCAGAAGAGGGCATCAGATCCCATTACAGATGGTTGTGAGCCACCATGTGGTTGCTGGGATTTGAACTCAGGATCTTCAGAAGAACAGTCGGTGCTCTTAACTGCTAAGCCATCTCTCCAGCCCCATCAACACATATTTAGCTCCCTTTTCTTTTCTTAGTTTCCTGTGTGTGGTATGTCCATATGTAGATATGCATGCTTCATGTGTATGCAGACATCTGAGGTTGATACCTGAAAATCCTCCTTTATCCTTCCCCTTCCACCTTTATGCACTAAGGCAAAATCTCAGTCAAACACAAAGCTCACTAGTGTGCTAGTCTGGTAAACAGCTTGCTCTGGAGAGCACATCTTACTTCTCTCTCAAGCTGTATTACAGATGGGAAACTATGACCACTGACATTCCTCACACTTAATTTACACGCTGAGCTATCTTCCCAATCCCTATATCCCTTAAACCAGACAAAGGTTAGAACCTGATCCCCTAAAACTGTTTTTATTTATTTATTTATTTTTATTTTATGTGTAAGTCACTGTTTTGCCTTCATCATGTGTATTGCAGCACCCAGAGGATTTGCAAAAGAGGGCACTGGAACCCCTGGAACTAGAGTTACAGGTGGTTGTGAGTTGGCATGTGGAGGCTAGGAATCTAACCTGGGTCCTCTAGAAGAACAGCCAGGGCTCTTAACCACTGAGCTAGCTCTCCAACCTCCTAAATTAGTTCTGATAGTGTGTCAGACCATCTAAGCTTTGCAGTGATACTATAATCATGATCTTCAAAAGATGAGTGTGAGTGTGTGTGTGTGACGAATGCACACGTATGTGTAGGTGTTCTAGGAGCTAGAGCTAAAGGTAGTTTTGAGCCATGCAAATGCTGGTAACCAAATTCTGATACTGTGAAGAAAAAAAAAAAAAAATCAGCCAGTGCTTAAACCATTAAGTCAGCTCTCTCTAGCACCACAGTGGTTTCTTCTGCAGACCTTCAAACTGATAATTCTGCCATTTTCACTTCATTTCCTCAAAGTAAAGGTCAACTTGTGTAAAGTCATTAAACAATATGCTAATATGAAATGCCAACCCTCATCGTAAACATGACTGTTCAGAGCATCAAGTGACAACTTCACTGTATTATATAGTGGCTTTGACTGTCCAAAAGGGAATCTGAAAGTTTTTATACACTGTTAAAGATTATCTGCCTAAGTATCTTAAACAACAAGAGTTTTGTTGGACAAATATTAACTGGTATTGTTCTAACGAGAGAAAAACTTTCTTCCTAATCCTAGTCTACAGCTTTAAAGTTAAACAAGTGTACAGCCACTCTGCTATCACTCTCAGAGGATACAAGTACAATCATCCTTGATATCTGGGGAGATTGGTTCAAGGATCCTTACAAATCAAACTCTGAGGACATTTGGGTGCCTTTAAAAATGGCAGTACAGGCCAGGGAGATGGCTCAGAAGGCGTTGCCTCAAAAGCTAGACCAGCCTAGTTCAATAACCAGACTCATTTGGGCTGGAAGACACCTAATTCCCTAACTTGTTTTCTGACCTCCACGCATGCACACAAGCACGTAACAATAAATAAACATAGTCTATAGTTGTTGTTTGGGAGACCAGGTTTCACTATGCAGCTCTGGGTGACCTATAATTCTGTATGGAGACCAGGCTGGCCTCAAACTCAAAGAGATTTGCCTTTGCTTCTCAAATGCTGGGATCAAGGCTTGCACCAACATGACCAACAGATATATTTTTTTAACTTATTTACTTATATTTTTATTCATTCATTCATTCATTTACGTATGTGAGTACTCTACTTGCACATATGCCTTCATGACAGAAGAGGGCATCAGATCCCATTACAGATGGTTGTGAGCCACCATGTGGCTTCTGGGAATTGAACTCACAATCTCTGGAAGAGCAGCCAGTGCTTTTAACTACTGAGCCATCTCTCCAGCCCCTAATTTTTTCTTAAAAAAAAATGGGCTATGTGCTAGGGATGCAGCTTAGTTGACAGAGTGCTTGCCCAACATTCATGAAGCCCTGATCTCCAATACCTACATAAACCTAGCATAGTAGTACATGCCTCTAATCCTAGTATTTGGGAGGTGGAAGCAGAAAAAAACAGAAATTCAAAATCATATGCAACTTTACAATGATTTCAAGGCCTGCTTGGAATTCAGGAGACCTTGTCTCAAAGAAATAAGAAAAGTACTAAGTGTATAGGTCAGAGAATAATAGTTTCTACTATGCAAACACAATAATGTGAGTTCAATTGCCAGAACCCATATTGATGGCATAAGAAAGAACTGACAAAGTTGTCCTCTTAACTCCACATAAACTGTGACAGGAATGTACCCAAGAACACACACACACAAAATTTAATTTTAAATCACACATATACACACACACCCCCCACAAACTCTGATTTTAAGTCATGTTTACAATTTTGTGTTGGGCCACATTAATAACTATTCTGGACCACATCTGTAGCCCCTGTAAGTATTTGGTTCTGTGACAGTGAGAAACAAAAAAATGTAAAGGAGATAACAATCTCCACTTGGATTTTTTTTTTTTTTTAGTATTCATGAGATTAGTCTGTAGGAGGGAAGGTTATAAAAAAATATTTACCTGTAAAATAAACACAGCTTCTAAAGGTCAAAGGGTAGGGCCTGGGAGATAGTAACAGTGAGAGCAAGCACCTACACAGCTCTGCCTGCAGGTAAGTAGTCTCAAAAACATGTCATATACATTAACTGATACAATCTTCCACACTGTGAGGCAGGTGTTGTTACTAGCCTCATTTTTTGTTTCTATTTTTATTTGAGACAGGTCTCATGTAGCTCAGACTGCCATCTAACTCCTATGACCAAGACTTATGATGACCTTAAACTCATTTCCCTGCCTACTCCTCCTTCTAAGTGCTGGGATTATAGCTGTGGGTTACCTGCCAGGTTTGCTAGCCTCATTTTTCAAAGGACAAACTGAAGTCACAAGGCATGACCTAAAATTGCATGTGGCTAATAAATGACAGATCAAGGATTTCAACTCAGGCAGTCTGGCTCCAGAATCTATGCTTCTAACCACTCTAAGCAGCAGGAGCAGCTCAAGAACACACATCAGCAGAATTTAAGCAACAAATGGAAATAAAGAACCTCAAGAAAATGATGTATAAGATGGAGAAAGTGTTAAAGAAAAATAATGAGCAACACAGCCAAGTCTTAATTTCTCGTTCTGTGACAGTGTACCAATATTGCAACATTAACAACTAATGCTAGGCATTAAGTTACAGAAGAAAATGATCATGCTGGGCAGATGGTCCCTCTGTTAAGATCATTTGCTACTCTTGCAGAAGACCCAGGTTAGTTCCCAGCATGCACAACCAGCAGTGATTCTAGTACCAAGGGATCCCACCACGTCTTCTGACCTTTGTGGGCACCAGGCACACACAGCACACATACATACTCACATGCAAACAAAATACTCATTCACACAAAATAAATCTAGACACAAACTAATTCTAAGCTGGGCTTGGTAGCTCAGGTCTGTAACCCTAGCTACTGAAAGAAAAGTGAGATAAAAGCAAGGAAAATTCAAGGCTAACTTTGGTAACTTAGATTCTAATTTTAAAAATTAAAAACTGATTTTTTTTTTTTTGAGACATGGTCTTAAGTAATTCAGACTAGCTTAGAACTGCACGTCACCAAGCCGGGCGGTAGTGGCGCACACCTTTAATCCCAGCACTTGGGAGGCAGGGGCAGGTGGATTTTTGAGTTCGAGGCCAGCCTGGTCTACAGAGTGAGTTCCAGGACAGCCAGGGCTACACAAAGAAACCATGTCTCGAAAAACCAAAAACCAAAAAAAAAAAAAAAAAAAAGGACCTGCACATCACCAAAGTTGGCCTTTAAAGTCTTCTAGTTCCTTCTGTACTTTCCAAATGTTAAGATTATAGGGATGTGCTGCCTCAACCTGCTTAATTATTCTTAAAACTGCAAGGAAGGACACCATGTAGGTGACAATACATTTAGTCTCTTCATATGGAATTAACAGTCTGTGACCAATGTCCCAGGGTAACTAGTGAAGTGGAAGGAATTCTTAACACCCTAAACTAACACTAGCAGTGACAAAGTGGAATAGCACTAACAAAAACCGCTTCAGTAAAAATACTTTGGATAGAAGAGATGAGCAACTAAAAGTAGAAACTCACAAGGGGCAAAAACATCACATGGCCAGGAAACTTGACACAGCAGAGTGAGAAGAGGGGGGCAGAAATAAGCTACTATTTGCAAACACATAAATACAGGAAGATGAGGAAACAGAGGTTAAGTCTGCTTTGTTTAGGAGAATAAAGAATAATTAGATGACTTTCTAATTGATGGCAAACTTTCCAGATAGTGTAGCTGTAAAAAACACTATACTAAGCAGATGGATAAGGTCAAGCAAGAAGGGCTTAGCAAGTTTCAGTGAGTACAGATTTGGATACAGTTGACCAGGCATATAAGTAAACAAATCTTAGGAAACAAACAGGAAGGCCTATAGGATGTGCATTTACTCAGACATTATTACCAAATTTACTCATTCAACAAACATTTATTAAAGCCCACCATATGCATGGCAGTATCCTACCTAGGTGCCAGGGATACAGAATAACTATACCAAGTCAAGCCCTGACTTCCCACAACTTAAGTTCAATCAGGGGAAACTGGCAGCAAACATTTTGCAAAGACTGAAAAGGCAGTATCACAGAAATAAAGACTAGCCCTTTTACACTGAAGAATATAAGAGAGCTGTTTATGGTAGAAAAATACACCCAATATGAATTGTTCCCTTTCATAAGAGATCATGTAATTAAATGCTCCTTATCCTCTAAATAAATACATAAATAAATAAATAAAACTAAAACAAGAGAATCCCTTAAATTATAGCCCTATGTATCAAAGTTCGACCTGTGCTCCCAAACCCCATCAATGCTCCTCCAGAAAAAAGTACATTAGACAAAATATATATATACTAGCAGTATACAGATCATAAAAATAACTAGAAATGTGGGGCAGCATTAATTAGACTCTTGTGGGTCACAAAAAAGAACAAGAGTTGGGAGATGGGAATGAGTATGGTCAAAATATAAAATACTTTGCATATATGTATGAAAATCTGAAATAGAACAGTCTGTAAAATATTTCAAGTACAAAAATATTCCTAAGAAAGCAAATCTTTTGTAAAGATTTGTAAACTTTGTAAACTTAAGGATTTATCTTCATGGGCATACATGGATTACTGGAGCAGGGAATGTGTTTACTAAGCAAAGGTATTATCTCAATATGAAAACATCTGGAATTTAAATAAAAGAGTTTAACAGAATATAAGGCACTTTGGGGTCTTGAACAAATTGTTTTTTAAAAAAAACTCCTTAACCAGGCAGTGGTGGTGCATGCCTTTAATCCCAGCACTTGGGAGGCAGAGGCAGGTGGATTTCTGAGTTCGAGGCCAGCCTGGTCTACAGAGTGAGTTCCAAGAGAGCCAGGGCTGCACAGAGAAACCTTGTCTAAAGCCTCCTTGTAAATACCCAGTTACCAATCTCTTATATCAAATTCAAACTGATTGTGTTTTAAACTTTTATTATTATCATGTGCATTTATGTGAACACATGCACACTGACAACAAGAGTGTGAAGATCAGAAGACTGCTTTTGGTTTTGTTTTTTTTCAAGACAGGCTGTGTAGACAAGCCTGGCCTCAAACTTAAGAGTTTACCTCTGCCTCCCAAGCACTGGCTTGGGACCACTAGGGCCCAATGGAGAACAACTTTTGAGAGGATTCTCTCCTCCTACCTTGGGTTCCGGGGGGACCCAACTAAGGTAGTCAGGCCTGTCTGACAAGTGTTATTATCCACTATACCATCTCACCAGTCCAGACTAGTTAATTAAAAAAAAAAAAAAAAAATTGGTACACATATAAACTTTTAAAATACAGGCTAAAAAAACCCACAATACTAGATAAGTACTCCAATTTTATATTCCTAGATGTCACATTAACTCCACAACTACAAACTACAGAAAGCCAATTTGAATCCACCACCCCAGTGTTTAACAAACAACACTGCTTTCTATACAAATGACCAATAATGGGAAAAGTCTTGTTCAAACATGAGCCTCCCTTACAGGGATGCACTACACACTTGATATCATTTGCTTTGCAGTGTTAATATTCTGCAACACTAGTGTATACTATAATCAAAGACACACAATTCTAGTGATCTAAAAATATTACTCAAGTTTTTAGGGTTAAAAATTAAAATCAAAAGGGGTAATTCAAGTAGCTCGTGCCTGTAATCCCAGCTCTTGAGAGCCAGATACTAGAAGAAAGGTCCCTCTAAGTTCAAGGTTAACCAGGGCTACATATGAAGACCCTGTCTCAAGATAAAAAAATCCAAAAGCCGTTTTTAATGGTAAAACTAAAGCATGCATCTTTAAAGTTGCAATCCTAACAAAGACAAATGGGGTGTATAACTAAATTCTCTTTTCAGCTCACTCTTCAAACCATGCACTGAATTTTTGTTCTTTACATCAGGTAAGTCACAATTAGTCAGTGTGGCAAAGAATTACTCCTGCAATTCACCCAAGTATAGCCAAGGGGTCCTTTAAAGTTCATACTTACACAAGGGACTGCAAACAATGTATTATTCCCTGACCAAAATAACTTAAACCTGAGATTTTGAACCTTCCTTATTTTAGGTGCATCTCAGGCAGCCTGAAGACAGGCAACAGGATTTCAACAACAACAAAAAAAGAATTGCCACCTTACTTTGAACCAATGTGCTGGGTGGAATGACCCACTAAGGCCGAAAGATGCTGTCTTAATCTGGGGAGCCCTGACCTAGAGGAGTTAAAACTCTCACCCCCTATGCTGCGATGACGTAATCTCCCACCCTGAATTTCTCCGGGAGTTAAAGGGGTGGAAAGAGGAATCTAAAGAATAATAATAATAACCAACCAAGAAAATTTCCTGCTAGCAATGAGGAACTGAGCAAGTGGCCAGGCAGGGTTTCGGGTGGTGCTTTAGGCAGGTACCGGAAGGCAAAGAGGCCGGCTCCGCCAGCAGAGCCCCGGGAGCCGCGGGGCAGGAGAGGACACGACGCGGGGCTGGAGACCGCCGAGGGGCGCAGGCGCAGAGCCGCCCGGTCCGTCACCTCGGCCCCGGCCCGGCCCTGCGGCCGCAGTTCCGCTCCCCTCCCCCGCCAGCCGCAGCGCGTCCGTGGCGGGGCCGGGGAAGCAGGAAGTCGAGGCCCACCACGGAGACAGCCCCCGGCCTCGGACCCCGGTCCTGACCACGCGTCCCCAGCCCCGCGCCCCGGGGTCTCTGGAGCCAGCGGGCGGCCGGAGGGGGAGGGGAGCGGGTGGGATGGGTGTGCCCGGTCCTCTCGCCGCCGCTGACAGCTCGGCCGGGCCGTGCCCTCAGCCGCCGCCATCCCCGGCCGGGCCTCGCCGCCATTCCGGCCCCAAGCCTCACCGCGACCCCGCCTCGTCCCCCGCAGAACCCCGGCTGGCGGGCGCACGCGAACCCGGCAAGCCCTCCCTCGCGGCCCGCCGCCCGCCAGCACCGGGATGCCCCCGCCAGCGAGCGTCCTCGAGAGCCGAGGGAGCACGGGAGGCACGCGAAGGGGACCGGGCGGCGCAGGAGACGCTCCCGCAGGGAGGCTACCCGGGCCCCGCACTCACCTCAGCTTCTCCGCCGGGGCGTTGGCAGCACTGCGCGGGGCCTCCTCGGCTGCCGGACAGGGGCACGCGCCTGACGTCAACACGCAGGGGACGCATGGTTGGGTGCCCGCGGAAGTGGGCGGTCCAAAGAGAAAGAAGGGGCCGAGGCGGCCCGGGCTCCGCCCCTTGCCGCGCGCGCGCACGCTCGGGCTGCGGTCCTCGAACGCTCAGGTTACCTCTCTGCGCCTTTTCGCGGTGATTTTTTTTATCCGTAATAGAACTGTGAACAGTAATGTGCACAGTGTTGTAGCTAAAGTTTGTTTTGAGTCTTGCAACTGCGTGAAGAGAAATGTAACTATGTTTTACTTTTTTTAGTTTTGTTTATTTTATTGAGAAACGGTGTCATTATGTAGCCCTTGCAGTCCTAGAATGGTTATGTAGACCAGGCTGTCCCAGAACACACAGCGATCCTATTGCCTCTGCTTCTTGAGTTCTGATATTTCAAGAAATGTATCAGCCGGGCAGTGGTGTGATGGTGCACGCCTTTAATCCCAGCACTTGGGAGGCAGAGGCAGCCAGATTTCTGAGTTCGAAGCCAGCCTGGCTGGCCTGGCCTACAGAGTGAGTTCCAGGACAGCCAGGGCTACACAGAGAAACCCTGACTCGGAAAAAAAAGAAAGAAAAAAAGAAAGAAAGGAAGAAAGAAAGAAAGAAAGAAAGAAAGAAAGAAAGAAAGAAAGAAAGAAAGAAAGAAGGAAGGAAGAAAGGAAGAAATGTACCACCATGCCTGAGCTGTCTCTCGTTTTTTTTTTGTTTTTTGTTTTTCGACACAGGTCTCTTTCTTTCCAATGCAGCCAGAGCTATATTGGAACTCGATGTGGAGCCCAGGCTAGCCTCGAACTCAAGAGATTTCCTTGATGCTGCTTTCTGAGTGCGGGGATTAAAGGTGTGCATCACCATACCCAGGCTACCTTTTATTTTTTATTTTTTTTATTTTTTGTAAATAACTTGAGACAGGGTCTCATTTAGCCCAGCCTGGCTTTGAACACAACTAGGTAACAGAGGTTGAACTTGAACTGCTGATCCTCTTGCCTCTACCTCCGAAGTGCTGAGAATGTAGGCATGCACCTCCACACCATGCCACTTTGCCTCTCTTGAGAGAGGAAGTGACTTGCTGTGCACAGCTTTATCTGTCTGTTTTGGAGTGGGAGTTGAATATCACCCTCGGTTTTGTTTAGAGCTAAAAGCTTTCCCCCTCAAAAGACCCTGCATTTATTCTCCCTGAGTGCTCTCCCCTGGCCCCTTTGGTTGGATCTGACCTATCAAACCCTTCTCTTTCCTGCCATCTCGACATCTGTTTAATAGCTGCCCTCTCTGGTCGTGTACAAGCTGCAAGGGAATAGAGAATCTATCCTACTGTCTGATGCTTCCAACATTAGAGGAAACCTTCTCGATAATGTTCATTTGTGCCGGGCAGTGGTGGCACATGCCTTTAATCCCAGCACTTAGGAGGCAGAGGCAGGCGGATTTCTGAGTTCGAGGCCAGCCTGGTCTACAGAGTGAGCTCCAGGACAGAGAAACTCTGTCTCGAAAAAAACCAAACAACCAAAAAAAAAAAAAAAAGTTCATTTTCAGACTGGAGATGTAGCCCAGTCATTAGAGAGCTTGCCTAGCACATAGGAAGCCCTGTGTGTGCTCCTCAGTACCATGTTAATAAACCAAGCTCTGGGATGAACAGCTGTAATCCCAGCACTTTGGAAGTGGCAGCAGAAAAATCTACAGTGATCCTTGGTTGCATAGAAGGTTCAGAGTGCCGTAGGATACATAACATTCAATCTAAAAAAAAAAAAAAAATGACTGAGCAGGCATGGCATCCAGGAGGGTGTGTTGCAGAAGATCAATCATCTTAGCATCCTCCAGGTAGAACTCTGAGACCTCAGATGTGTGCTGCTGCATCCAGCTTTCTATGGGCCCTAGGGATTAGAACCGAAGTCTTCACATTTGCACGGCAATCACTTTGCCCACTAAGCCCACCTCCCAGCCTACAATCTACTTCTCTCAAAGCTGTGCCCATAAACATTGATCCTTGTCCATTGAAGCCCCTCTTATAGCAAGGCCGCATGCTCTCCTGTGAGCATTAGCCTATGTGGGCAATCTCGCCCTGTTGGGATCTAAGTTGTCTTGCCTTTCTCCGATGCCAGGGAGGATCCAGGGCCCACCACATGCTCGGCAAGGGCTCTGCCACTCAGCCATACCCTCCACTCAGATGACCATAAATGGCAATTTGTGGTTACAAAAACAAAAACAAACAAACAAAAAAAAACCCACATCAATTTTCTTCAGCTTGAGAGAAAGTTTGGGTTTTCTCTGATCCCAAGGCAGGTTGACTGTATCTTTCTTTTATCCTGCCTTACTGTCCCATGAACGTCCCAGACAATGCCTGGCCTTTCCACCAGCTGTCGTATCTTGATGGGATGTCACCCAACTGTTTGGCCTTTCCTCGTCTATTCTGAGGACAAGGACAAACTCAATACTTTGTCTCTTGGGCTGAATTTTTGTCAGGAAGCACCTTTGACCTTGACCTTGACCTTTCCACCACCTCAAGTTGGAGTGGGGTTACTCCTTGACCCCAGTCTACCCTATCCCAGTCTCTCCTCTGCGTCCTTCCCACATCCCAGTCCTCCTGGCTCCAGTTCCATGAAATGGATGGCAGGCTGCAGGTGTCGGAGGTAGGGTTGCTATTGCTACGATGAAACCCCATGACCAAAAGCAACTTGGAGAGGAAAGGGTTAATCTGGCTTAGGCTTCTGCATCCTAGTCCATCACTGAAGGAAGTCAGAACAACCGGGAACTCAAACAGAGCAGGAACTTGGAAACAGGAGGAGCGCTGCTTACTGACTTGGTCATCATGCTTTCTTATAGACCCCAGGACCACCAGCCCAGGGATGGCACACCCTCGATGGGCTCCCCCATCAATTACTAATTAAGAGAATGCCCTACAGGCTTGGTCCTAGGAAGGCATTTTCTCAACCGAGGCTCCCTCCTCTCTAATGACTCTAGTTTGTGTCAAGTTGACATGAAACTGGCTATCATAGGGTCCCCAACTCTCCCTCGCCTGTAGTTCTGGTTCAAGCATCTACTTCTTGTCTCTTGTCGTGACAGTATTGCTGTTTCTCTTGAAGCAGCCTCAACTCCAACTTTTTAAAAAAAAAAATATTTATTTATTTTTATGTTATATCCATCATGTTTTGCCTGCATATATGTCTGCATGAGTGTGTCAGATCTTGCGGTTACAGACAGTTGTGAGCTGCTATGTAGGTGCTGGGAATTGAACCGTGGTCCTCTGGAAGTCAGTGCTCCTAACCACTGAGCACCTCTCCAGCCCCCTCGATTCCAGCTTTAATGTGGAGCTGGAGATGTACCTGAAGCCATTTCCACCCGTAGGGATGGATGTGTAACCCACGTATGATCAATCACAGCAATGCTGACTCAGCAGCAGGCATGAGACCCAGTGAGACTCTGTCCTGGAACCTGGTGAGAACTGTCCTGTGAAATGAATGGAGGTACTGAGGGCTGGTGTAGTCCTGCCCCACCTGTCAGCCAGCCTCTTACTCCTGAGAATGGGATCCACACAAAGCCAAATGCAAAAGCAAATCCCAGGAGCTTTGTGCTGTGCGATGGGTGCAGGCTCTATTTCGGTACTCATTTCCATTAGCTGACAAACACCCTCCCCTGCCAGGACCCGGTTGAATGGGTTTCTATCACAAACATGACTTTTTTTATTTCTCTGTTTGTTTGTTTGTTTTGTTTTGTTTTCAAGCCCTCCCCTGGTGCTGAGCTTACTTCTCATGAAGCTGTAGCCAAGACTTAAAAAAAAAAAAAATGTTCTGTATTGTATGTGATGTGCCCACTGAGCCATCTCACCAACTCCAAACACCAGGATATTGATGAAATTGCTCTGCCTCCTCTGCCCCTCTGCAGAACCACACTCTACCACCTCACTACAAAACTCCCAAGTCTCCACCTCCTCCAGGTCCTGATACCATGCCCATCTCCAGATTCCCAGCTATCAGCCCACCAAAGCCACAGGGAAGCTCCTCTCTCTCTCTTAGGTTTTTCCAGGCTTTGACAGGGTGGTGCTGTGCTGCTCTGACTTGCTTCAAACACATGCCACTCGGGGTGGCCACAGAATCCTGACTCTCCTGTCTCCCCTCCACAAGGGCCAGGATCTCAGAAATGCTTCCCTACACCGGGCTTGGAACATAGCCTGTGTGCTTCCCCTCCCCCTGTCTCTAGATCCACGTCTCTTTTGTCAGACTCCTCTTCTCCACACACCAGCTTGGCTGCAGCTCTGAAACCTCCCAGTCATTCCTGTGATACTTTGTATTTAAGTATGAGCGTGGCTGGAGAGAACTAACTGGTTGCTGTTCCAAAGGACCTACCCTATGTTTGAGTCTCAGTAACCACATGGAGGTTCACAACCATCCAGAACTCCAGGGCTACACAGAGATACCCTGTCTGGAAAAAAAGAAAAAACTGACATGTGTGGTGAAGGTTATAGCTAAGAGGGAGATCCTTTGCCTTGAGTACAGATTTCACACAAATACACACACACACACACACACACACACATACACACTGCAAAATGACACCTGAATGAACAGAATGACACTCTTTCCACAAAGCCAACTCCCCCTGCCACTGCCAAAAGTGATCTTTGAGGCTTTCAAAGCCCCAGAGCACTATGGGTGCCCTTGGGTAAGCCCTAGCATTCTCTCACTGGTCTGCCCAGGCTGCATCTGTCTCCTGTGGAATCCCAGGAGCAAGCAGATGCCTTGAACATGAATCATGGGATGATTTTTGAATGCACCCTACCTGTCCCCAGTGCCTTCGGAGAAGCAGGAAGAGCCAGGCCCTGCATAAAGAAGACTGCCCTGTGGTCTGTGTTCCTGGAATTTACCTGAGTGAACCCTAATTGAACATTTTTCCATGATTCATATGTGGTAAAGGTACAAAAAGAAACAACATAGCCATTATCATAAAAACCCAACTACTGGCCTCATCCAAGGGGGCTTCCATCTTGAAGGCAATGGGAGATGCTGCAGGACAGCCCAAGGCTTCAGGACCAGGGCGTGAACATTTGCTTCATGATCATCCATCATTTTTGCATATCTGTTTTAGAAGGTGGTTTTTCTCATAAATAATATTTTATAAATTTTATTTCATGAAGATTTTATTAAAATAAAGTATCTTTTAGCAAAGCACAATGGCAAACACCTCTAATCCTACACAAGGGAAGCAGAGGCAGGAGGATTTCCACAAACGATACGCCAGTCTGTGCTGGCCTTTTTAAATAGGTGAGGATGGTCTGGTGGTGGTGGTGGACACCTGTAATTCCAACGCTCAGGAGGCAGAGGCAGGCAGATCTCTGTGAGTGTGAGGCCAGCCTGGTCTAAAGAGTGAGCTCCAGGACAGTCAAAGCTACCGAGAAACCCTGTCTCAAAAACCCAAAAGAGAGAAAGGAAAAAACAAAAAAACAAAAACAAACAGGACGATCTATAAACATAGATTGCACCCCATCAATGAAATTTCTCTTTGCAACAGATGGAGACGACTACAGAAAACTTCAACCAATCAAAAAGCAGAGTTGTGCAGTCCCAATGGATACACGTACAAAGCACTCTCACACCTAAGGCTCAGGGAACATCATGGAAGAGGGGGCAGAAAGAGTGTATGAGCCAGAGAATCGGAGACTTTGCTGTGAGAGTGTATCTCCTGGTAACATCAGAAGCTGTGCTTGTAAGGCCTCACCAACATGGCCACTCAAACATAAGCTGAACAGGCAGGACACCAATGAACATGCCACGCCAAAGGGGGAAAGCTCATGAGGAGACAAGCTGTAGAAGGAGAGGTGGTCCTCCCTAGGGAAGAGCACACCAACTGGTTGTCCAGTGCCAAGTAGCCAGCCTGAAAAACACATGTACGAATAACTTTATACGGACCCAACAGGTTATAATTAGAAATGTGTACATCAAATACATATATGCGTGCAGTAACAGGAAAAATGGGGGGAAAGAAATAGAAAAAAAGCAGTAAAATTAAAGGAGATCAAGGAGGAGATCATGGGAGGGTTTGGAGGAGGAAAGGAAGGGAGAAATGTTATAATTAAATTACAATCTCAAAAATTAAAAAAAAAAAAGTAAAAAGAAGGGGAGGAGAGATAGCTCAGGAGTTAAGAGCCCTGCTGCCCCTCCAGAGGACCAGGATTCACTTAACAGCATCCACACGGCAGCTCACAACTGTCTATAACTCCAGTTCCTGAGGACCCAGTATTTCCTTCTGGCCTCCTGGAGCCCTGCACACATGAAGTACACATGTGCAAGCAAAACACCTAAACACATAAATAAAAATGAATATATATATATATATGGGGGGGTTGGGTTTTTTTGGTTGGTTGGTTGGTTGGTTTTTGGTTTTTAGAGACAAGGTTTCTCTGTGTAGCCCTGGTTGTCCTGGAACTCACTCTGTAGACCAGGCTGGCCTTGAACTCAGAAATTCACCTGCCTCTGCCTCCCAAGTGCTGGGATTAAAGGCATGCACCACCACTGCCCAGCAATATTAAATCTCTAAAAAGGGCCTGTGACATAATTCAGCCTGCCGCCAAGCCTGACGACCTGAGTCCAATCTCTAGGACTATGTGGTATAAGGAAGGAACCAACTGACAGACTGTCCTTTGACATTCACTCTTGAGCTTTGGCATGAGCCACCACCTCACCCCACAAATGAATAAATAAATGTAATTAAAAAAAAAAAAAGCAGGTACGAGGCCGTTGCCTATCTGTACTTCTAACACTTGGGAGGTAGAAACAGGAGGATCAGGAGTTCTGTGTCATCCTTGACTAGATATTTATATAGCAAGCTTGCAAGTCTAAGGCTGGGTCTTAAAAAGAAAATCATGCTCGGAGGTGATGGCACACATCTTTGATCCTAGTCCTCGGAAGCAGAGGCAGGTGGATCTCTGAGTTCCAGTCTAGCCAGAATGACTTCCAAGACAGCCAGGACTACATAGAGAAACCCTGCCGTAGCAGAGAGGTGGCTCACTTGATTCAGTGTTAACCTAGCATGCACAAAGTCCTGGGTTTTTTCCCTAACATCATGTAAAATTGGGAGTGGAGATACTCTGTCTTAGCACTTGGGAGGTAGTGGAGGTAAGAAGACCAGAATTTCAAGGCTATCCATGACCACCCAGCCCAGGCCTTGCTGGGAGCCCCACCCTGCTGCTGGACTCCAGGTGCCCTCCAGGAATGGCCGGCCATCCCATGTGGCTATGCAGTTCCTGCAACCATAGCCTGCTCCATGACCCAGACATCCACGCCTTGTGCAGCCCCTCTTGGCATCGTCCCCAATCTGTGCCCATAACAATAGGCTTGTCCAGGGACCTAGACCTTTCCTGGAGTCAAAGAAACGAGGACTCACTCAACCTGTTCTCTGCCTGACTTTCCTCTGACTGGCCTAGGCTTGCCCACTTCATCTCCAGATGAAGCTAGGTGACTGAAGACAAATGACACGGTGGGCAAGGGAAAGTAAAGAAGAAGAAGAATAGCTAAGCACCTCTGCCCTACCTCGTCCAGTAGGATTCGGTGAGACTCCCACATAAGGGTGGAGCTCTAAGAAGAAGGCAGACTGAGAACTGCTCCTGTGGGCAGTTAATTGTCTGTGTGCACTTCATCTGGACCACACACCGGCTCACTGAGCTCCAGCAAGCTACATTCTTTGCTGTTCCTCACACAGATGTTTATCTCGCCTGCCTCTTCTGTCACACAGCTGGCTCATCCCCCATCAGTCTTGGTTGGAACCTTGCCTCTTTAGGACATCCATTCCTGATGGGGTGTAAGTGGTGCCCCAGCCCTGCCTCACCACACTGCTTCACTTCCCCCTAGGGGTTTATCACAATCTCCAATGATCTTACTTCTTTATTTTTCTTCTGCTCCGTCTCCTCTGGTTAAAAAGGCTATCCAGGGACCTCCGGACAGGCAGCGCCCCAAAACAGTGCACTCACACTTGGTCATGCTTGTTGATGCTCTTTTTTTGTTTGTTTGTTTGTTTGTTTGCTTGCTTTTTCCAGACAGGGTTTCTCTGTATAGCCCCGGCTATCCTGGAACTCACTCTGTTGATGCTCTTTTCAAGTGGCAATGTCATGGAATCAGCTGACAGCCACTGACCAGTAAGTGGAGATGAAAATGTGCCATGTGTATCCAACAGAATATTATTCAGGCATAAAGGAAAACGTGGAGAACATTTTATTGAGATAAGTCAGGCTCGGAAAGATTAATACCAGATGCCCCCTCCTGAATGTAGATCCTGGACTCTAGTTGTTACATATGTGTATCCACGTGGGAGTGAAGGGCAAGAAGGAACCTGTGAGAATTGAGGGAGAGAAAGACAACAGAACAAAACAGAAGAGGAAACACAAAAGGGAGAGGAGGGTGGAGGTCCAGTGAGATGGCACAGAGCTAGAAGCAGTTTTGCCAAGCATGACAACCTGAGTTCTAGCTTCAGGACCCACGTGATGGACAGAAAGAACAAACTCCTACCCATGGGCCTTTGACCTCCACACATGAACTGTGGGATATTAGCTATTTGCAAATACACCAAGCCATTCAATAAAGATTTGGGCACTTTTTTTTTCTTTGAGATAAGGTCTTAAATAGTCCAGGATGGCTTCAACTCCCTACGTAGCCAAGGGTGATCCTCCTGCCTCTGCCTCCTGAGTACAGGGATTGCAGAAGTCTTTTTTTTTTTTTTTTTCGAGACAAGGTTGCTCTGTATAGCCCTGGCTGTCCTGGAACTCACTCTGTAGACCAGTCTGGCCTCGAACTCAAGAGATCCACCTGGCTCTGCCTCTCAAGTGCTGGGATTAAAGGCATGCGCCACCACTGGCTGCAGAAGTCTTAATAAAGAGGTTTGTTGGCCCTGGGAAAGAGAAAGCAAAGAGAGATGGGGAAAAGATAAGACTAAAATTCAGTGTGTGAAATATACAATTGAGAGTTTTTTTAATATTTATTTATTTATTATATGTAAGTACACTGTAGCTGTCTTCAAACACTCCAGAAGAGGGTATCAAATCTCATTATGGATGGTTGTGAGCCATCATGTGGTTGCTGGGATTTGAACTCACAACTTTCAGAAGAACAGTCAGTGCTCTTAACCACTGAGCCATCTCTCTAGCCCCCGAGAGATTTAAAAAAAAAAAAAAAAAGACAAAACCTACCTAACACTTAGGAAGCAGAGACAGGGAGATCTTTGTGAGTTCGAGGCCAGCCTGGTTTACATAGTGAGTTCCAGGACAACCAGGGCTATGTAGAGAGACCCTGTCTTAATAAACAAACAAACAAACAATTAATTAATTAAGTTGATGATGTTGAAAGGGGGACCCAGAGATGGCTAAGTGGTTAAGAGCATTTGTTGCTTATAAATGGTATCCAGGGCAATTCCCTCCACCCATACGGTAGTTCACAATCATGCTCAATTCCAGTTCCAAGGGATCAGAAGCCCTCTTCTGTCTTCCACAGACACCAGGCATGTTCATGGTGCACATACATCCATGCAGGCAAAGCATTCATACAAAAACAATAAATAAATCCTTTTGAAAAAGGAGGGGCACAAATCATAGTGGCACAGATCTTTGACCATAGCACTCAGGAGGCAGAGGCAAATGGATTTCTGTGAGTTCATGGCCAGCGTGGTCTACACAGAAAGTTTTGGGCCAGACAGACTGTAATAATGATGATGATGATGATGATGATGATGATGATGATGACGACGACGACGACGACGACAAAGCGCCAGAGAGAGAGAGAGACAGAGAAAGAGAGAGAGAGAAAGAGAGACAGAGACAGAGAGACAGAGGCAGACAGGGGAGGGGAGAGACTAGATTGTCCTGTTTTAAGAGCTGCTCACAAGACAGGATGCAGCTGAGAAAGAATGACTTGGTCCTCCCTGAGCTGCAGGCTCAGACAAGGGGCGCTGACTGAGATTGTCTGCACCTCCGGTGCTATTCTAGGCTGTTCTACCTGAGAAAGAGACACAGGAATGAGGCAGACAGAGGAGCTCAAAGACGAGGAGGTGCAGTGTGTGTGAGCTCATATACCCTATTAAACCCTAGAAGTGATCATGGGGCCCCAAGACGTCAAGCAGCTGGGTGTGGTGACTCATGCCTGCAATCACAACACTCCAGAGCCTGAGGCAGGAGGATTGCCATCAGTTGGAAGCCAACTCAGATGTCATAGTAGGTTCCAGAGCATCCTGGACTAGTGTTAGGAGACCCTGTTTGAAAGATAGTAACAAAAACAAGCAAACAACAACAACAAAAAAAAAAAAACTAAATTTCAGCTGACTAGGGGCGGAGTTTGTGGCCAGAGGAAACGGCTGCTTGAGCTGAGTTAGTGGCTTCCTGCCTAGGAGACACACCCAGTTTCTGTGCTGGGCAGTCACAGTTGTTGCTAAGTACCCAAGAGCCTTCCAGCTTTCAAACAGAGAAGCCAAAAGCAGAGAAGGAAGTGGCTGCTGGTGAACCCTCCCCCATTCCTCCTCCTCTTCTTCTTGGTTTTATTTCTAGCCCTGTCCTCATCACAGGAAGCAGTAGTTTCTTTTATTTCTTGTTTCCACCCTAGTATAACATTTGATGGTCACCTCTAAACTGAAGTTCTTTGTGACCGCTGAAGATCAGAGAGCAACCACGAGTTTCCCACCTTGTACTGGCACTGGGCTAGTCACAAGAATGGAGAGGCTGCTCCTCCTAGAGCCAGAAGCACAAGCCAGGAGGATGTGCTGCAGCTGTAGAGACAAACCTAGACAGGATGTGTGAGGGAACCCTAGGCATATAATACATATTTGCTGAGGAGAAGGGACCGAGAAAGAGGCCAGTCTAAGATGTCACAGGAGCACACCAGAGTCCTTCAGATGTTGCTTCAGGCCAGAAACCACAAAAGAAGCCACTAGCGTCTGTTATAAAGAAAGAGGAGCTGGCCAGATGATAGTAGCACAGGCCTCTAATCCCAGTACTTAGGGGGCAGTGGTGGTTAGATCTCTGTGAGTTCAAGACCAGCCTGGTCTACAAAGAGGCTTCCAGGACAGCCAGGGCTACACAGAGAAACCGCGTCTCATAAACAAAACCAAAAAAAAAAACCCGAGGGGCTGGATGGGGGCTGTTGAAATGGCTAGGCAGTTAAAAGCACTGGCTGCTCTTGCAAAAAGACCCAGGGGTTTGGTTCCCAGCACCCACATGGCAGCTCACAATCATCTATAACCTGTAATTCCAATATCCAGGGCATCAAACTTCTGCTTCCGGAATCCCTGGGTATCATGCACACTTGAAGTGCACGCGTATACGTGTAGGCAAGACACACAGACACATAAATCGTAAATAGCAATAACAAAAGGAACTGGGTGTTGCTCAGTGGCACAGTGCTTGACTAGCGTGCAAGAAATCCAGGATTCAGTCACCAGGAAGGGATGAAAGGAGCCAGGCATGGAAGTAAACACCCATAATCCCAGCACTTGGAAGCTGAAGCAGAATCATAAGTTCTAAGCCAGCCCGCACTATAGAGCGTGAATCAGTCAAAAGAAATGGAAAGGGGAAGAAAGGGAAAAGAAAGCTGGAGGTGCGGCTGGCATCTGTAATCCTAGGACAAGGCTGAAGGATAAGGAGCTTAAGGTCCTACATAGCAAGTTCAAAGCCACCATAAGGCTATTATAAGACTGTCTCAAAAACAAAAACAGACGAGCCAGCAAAGTGTCTCATTGGTAAAGGTGCTTGCCACTGGTGCACGCCTTTAATCCCAGGGCTTGGGATGAAGAGGCAAGTGGATCTCTGCGAGTTTGAGGCCAGCCTGACCTACAGAGAGAATCCAGGACAGCAGGGCTCTGTTACACAGAGAAACCATGTCTTGAAAAGCCACCTACCCCCCCCCCCGCCCCCCCCCCCCCACACACACTTAAAAAAAAAGTTTGCTATATCAACCTGCGACCTAAATTCAATCCTGGGATCCCTTTAGAGGTGACAGGAAAGAGCCTACTCCACAAAGTTGTCTTCTGACTTCTGCACAGATGCTCACAAACTAATCATAAATAAAAATTAAAGTCAAAAAGTGGGATATGGGGCTGAAGAAATGGCTCAGCGGTTAAGAGCTCTTTCAGAGGTCCTGAGTTCAATTCCCAGCAACCACATGGTGGCTCACAACCAACTGTAATAGAATCTGATGCCCTCTTCTGGTGTGTCTGAAGACAACTACAGTGTATTCACATAAATAATAATAAATAAATAATTTTTTTTAAAAAAAAAAGTAGGATGGAAAGATGGCTCTGTGGGTAAAGTGCTTTCAAGCAGGCCTGAGGACCTGAGTTTGGATCCCTGACCCAGGTAAAGACTGACGAAGTAATGCTTATCTGTAATCCCATCATCTTGTGGCCTGGTGGAAGTTCTTGTGCCTGCTACCCCGTTATAAGCAGCAGACATTCAATAAGATATTCTGCCTCAGCCGGGCGTTGGTGGCGAACGCCTTTAATCCCAGCACTTGGGAGGCAGAGGCAGGCGGATTTCTGAGTTCGAGGCCAGCCTGATCTACAGAGTGAGTTCCAGGACAGCCAGGGCTACACAGGGAAACCCTGTCTCAAAAAAACAAAACAAAAAAAAAGATATTCTGCCTCAAATAGCATGGAAAGCAAGGAGTTCTTTACAGAAGTATAATGCGTGAGGAGCACATGCTAAGAAAGAAATCTTAGCGTAGTAAACACAAGCCACAGTCCGGACTTCGCGGGGGGGGGGGGGGGGGGGGG
>JADRCD010197893.1:5125-39716 GCA_019843815.1 Montemys delectorum
AAGAAAGAAAGAAAGAAAGAAAGAAAGAAAGAAAGAAAGAAAGAAAGGAAAAAAGGGGGTAGGAATGGTTGGCTTTCAACTTTGTTAATGGTGTAAAACACTAAGAACAGATTACACTTAGAATCTGGGCTTAGTCCAAGCGAGTGATGTGCGTTATGACACTGTGCCCTGGTGCCAGGAAGAAGCAGGGAGCCACACAGATACCAATCAGCCACAAGGCCAACCAGGGAGCAGCTGATACTCTACATGGCTCTGTGTTGCTGAACTACATTTTTCAGACCTTCACTCTAACGTATCTTCCCTTAACATATCTTTATACTTACACTAACTATTCATAACAAATCCCTACTATAAGTCACAAAGCACATTGCAAATATTCTTTTCAGTGTAACTAAGATGTTAACACACAGAATTCATAGACCACAGACTATAATTCTGATGACCTACAAGTAAACATCCTCTGCTAATTCAGAACAACCACTCTAAGTATACAAATAAAAACAGAAGGAAGGAAGTCACCCTCCCCAGCAGACCCTCTGTGTGGTGGCAGTCTTCTGTGCTGTTTCACCGAAAGGTTGCAACAAACCTGAGTTTGGAATGACACAACCCACATTCAATTTGAGGAGACCTTGGCCCACAGGTGGTAAGCTACATTTATTCCACCATTCTGAGGTCCTGTGACTGAGTTGGATGAAGATTTTGTCTCACAGCAGGACCTCTGCTTTTCCCTCACCTTAGTGTGATCCCCAACCAGGTACCCTCCAAGATGGCTCATTTTCATTATAGCAGGTACTGAGTGACTTGAAGGTAAAGAACAGCCAGGCTCAGCCCTGAGTCAAATGGAACTTACCATCAAGCAACATTTTGGCTGCCATGGCTGTAGGTAACCCCACAGTTTTAGCCATTGCCGAAAATCCATTGAAGTCTCCATAAACCACAAGATCAATGGTCTTATTTTCTAAATGTCCAGATGGATGTCTGATGCCAAAGGTGTCCCTCATCACGATCATATCCTTTTCTTCAGGGCCTTAAATACAGATGTCTTAAATCATCATCATAGCTCAACTGTAATTGTATCTCACCTTCTCTCCCCTTCCATCTTCTGCATCCAATTACATATACCCATTAGATAACTATTTATGATGTTTTTCACCCAAAGACCAAGTGAAAACCTCGAGAGAATAGAAACTTGGATTGTATCCCTTTCTAAGTATCAAATAATCTGGTTGGTGTGACAAGGCCATTGCTCTGGCTGACAGACACTTCCTTCCCCAATGTTGTTTTGGTATTTATTTGATACATTAAATATAAAACTCTTTTTTTCTCTCTTCCAGTAGTTCCTGAATTAACTATTTCCTAAGAATTTTTCTATCATTGCCTCTTCCTACACTTCTTCCTACTGCATCACTGCTGCCCTCGAAACCGATCCTTTGGCCAGTTCCTAGGATTCTTCCTCAGCAATGTTTAGAGAAACCCCATGACCAACCATAGGAGAGTTTTGAGGCCAAGTGCTTGGAGAGCGCATCCACAATGGATTCAGCTTGAGGAACTTGCTCTTCCCCCAGTAAGCCCAACCTGAAAAGCACAAGGCTCGCTGTTAGTGCACAGTCGATTCGTGTTCCTCACTAGCTTCAGGGTCCTGGGCTCCCCGAGACACTGCTCCATACAGTAGGGCAGAGATGATACATTACAAGCTCATTTATGATTAATTTACAGATTATTTGTCTTCCATTAAATATACCAGAGTCACAAAAAGGAATATTCTGCAGCCACAGAAAATCAGAGAAATCCCACTTGATCCAGAAACATAGTGACAAATTGCTTTAAAATAAACATTTTCCAGGTCATAATCACCATCAGGGTTCTTTACTGTCTACTTTTTAACCCAATATAAACACAATAAATTATAATCTATCAGGTCAGCGAATGAGCATTAATCAGTAATAAACAGCTAATTAATCAAAGATAAATACAAAACATGTGGTCTGTCAGGGTCTTTCTTTGACCGGAAATGACTGTCATTAATCATTGGTCCAATATGTTTTGATAAAAATGGAAATATTGGTGGGTGCTTACCATTCAGCAGCTTCTAGCTGGGTATTGTCCCCTTCCAACTTTGTAAAGACAACTTCCTTTAGCTTCTCACATGAGGACGAGCGGGAAATTCCAACTAGGTCACACAGGAGCTGTTTCTGATTGAAAAATAAACATGAAAAGTCTAAGTACATATGTAGTAAAACATTAATTATCTGAGAAATAAACCAACCAAGACATTGAGCATCAAGTATACCTCAAAAGTTTGTTACAAATAATTGAATTAGAAACTTAAGACATAAATTTTATATATATATATGTATATATATTGTATATATATGTATATATTCATGGATATCTATACATCACAAATACATGGGATTCTAGAACAGTAAAAATCTCAATAAATACTTAACGCTAAAAAGAAGAACCACTAATACATTTCCTGGTCATGTATTCCCCAATACTTTTTTCCATTCACGCCTACACCGCAAACTCCTACCCCTGCACCCTGTAGCAATCACTGTGAAGTAGGTTAAACCACAAGGGGTTTAGTGTTGTGGTTGCCAGTGGCAACCAGAGTTCTTTTGTAACTTCAGTAGATGAGAAAGATCTCGAAGGGAATTAAATTTCAAAGGAACACTTAAAGGAGTGGCCATGGATTTTTCTTATTTCTAAACAACATTTTTCCCCAGGGTCCCCAAAGGAAGCTATGGTCTAGATCAGAAGTCAACCAGTTGGTTCACGGACTCAGTGTGGTTCATTTCCCTGGAACTTGTACCTACAGTGCTTGTGCACTATCTATGCCAGTACTAGATTATTCTGCAGAGACTGCTTGGCCCGTGGAGTCTAAAATGTTTACAATCTGATGCTGTGCAACAAACTTGTTGCTTGTGTTCCGGATTCTAACAACATCCTGGGATGACCCAGGAGGGATACACTGCTTCCTAGGATTTAGGTATGAGACAAAAATGCCTAAACCTCAGTAACAAACTTATTACAGCCATACATGGCACAGTGAGAGGACTGACAAGATTCATACCAGGATCCTCTTAAATATCACACTCAATAAGTCCCAATGACATGTCACTACCTACACAACTGGAAAGTTAGAGTCTAAGGCAAAGAGTGAAGGTATCTTCTCTGTTGTTCAGGGAATGATCCTGGGGAATAGGTGAATACAGGAGCGGGCGGGCTAGGAACTTTAGCCCATTGCTTTCTCCACGCATCCAAAGCACTGGAGATGGAGACGGTATTCACACCGGAACTCATCAACAGACACTGGCTAGAAAAGGGACACCTTGGCTTCGTGCGAAGCAGAGCTTTAGACCTGGCCATTTCAAAAAGTGTGTGTGAAGCAGACAGCACAGAATTCTGGAAACACTCACCCAGGTGAGAGGGTTGGCCTCAGGTCGGAGGGCAGGATATGCTTCTCTGTTGATGAGTCCCAACTTCACAAATCCATTCAAAGCTTTAGAATATCCCTGAAGCAAGAATTAATAAGCAGCAAATGCACTTTTCCCTTTGAAGACAAATGAATTTTTATATCCCCCCCCTAATTTTTTTCTTGAAGAGAGGATCTGTTTTTACAACAAATTAATTTTTTGGAGGGTTTTTTTATCTTTATAACTTATTTGGTAATAATCTTTATTCATGAAATGGAATCAATATTAACAGTTGTCGTGATAATTCAAGTAACTGGTTTATGTAAAAGACTTTTTTTTTAAATTTTATTTTCTCAGTACTATGTTGTATGGTAGGTCCTGGAAGAATAAGGGCTAATATCCTGGTGAATTATATTATGCAGTTTAACAGAACATTATTTAACAGAACCATCAGGTTTAATCTTTATTACAATGTTTCATTTTTAAATGCTAAGTATCACATACAGGGCCTCATGCATGCTAAGAAAGTACTCTATCAACTGAGTTCTATCTATTTTACTTCTTTGTGAAGGTAGGAACAATAATCCACAACCCCAAAGCAGAGAACCCACCCTACAATGAAGATCTGGGTACAGAAGAAAAGATGACCATCATGTTAGGGCTCTGTTATCAATTTCTCTCTCTCTCTCTCTCTCTCTCTCTCTCTCTCTCTCTCTCTCTCTGGTTTTTTTCAAAACAAGTATTCTCTGTATAGACCTGGCTGCCCTGGAATTCACTCTATAGACCAGGTTGCTGGCCTTGAACTCAGAAATCCACCTGTCTTTCTCCCAAGTGCTAGGATTAAAGGCATGTGCTACTACCTGCCTGTCTTGGGTTTCTCATTTCAACATACATTCATAACATCTCACCTGTGATCACTTTAAGTTCCTATTTTATGGTTGGGAAACATTTCATATTTGTTTTTGAGAAGTCTGTCTAACCCTTCCACTTCCCAGAGCCTCAGTTTATGTTTTAAATGAAGCAAACCTCACCCTAAGCTCTCAAGACATACAACAGAGGAAGAACACTGACCTCAGAAATAAACTCCAGCTAACAAGACAAAATGCATGCTTTTAGCTATTAGAGAAAGATGCAGTTGTCACTCATTCTAGGTTTGAACCTTATTAGGCCCTAACAGGAAGATGGCAGCTGCCTGCTACAGAGCGGAACCTGAGACCACGGTAACTCTTACAAGACCTAGAAACTAAGTACTCAGCTATACCTAAAGCTGTCCTCCTACCTGCTCCCAATCCTAAAGAGTCAATACAATAAATTCACTGTTTTGAGTTGGTTCTACTACATTTAATAAAAGAAAAAAAAATTCTAACCAGTAAACTGTGGTGGGAGAGAGTGTGTCATAGCTGCACAGGGGTCTGAGAACAACGGACATTTGAGTGTTCACCCCAAATCAAGACAGTTATTCCATCCCTCCACAGCTCATAAAACATTGCAGAAAGAGAGCAAAAGGAATACAAGAGCTGGAGGACAGGGAAAAGGGAAGAGACTCTCTTGGGGAGAGTCCCAATCCTATGACCACACAAATAGCCCTGATTAAACCAAATGGGTCATTACTACAAAATCAAGTCATAAATCTTGGAAATGGACAGCTAGGGAGAGGGATGGATGGGTGGGGGTTAGGGGGGATAAGAGGGTTGTAGGAAAAAGTACTACAGAAAGAGAGTGTAACTGAAATAAATTATATAAAAGTATGAACTTGTCAAACCACTAACTTAAGAGAGATTTAAAAAATATAGCCTCCAACTTGGTTTCTCATTTTAACTACTAGAAAAAAAATCAGCATAAACACTACTCATATCAAAACTAGAAATTTGTTTAAAATACAGCACTTACCTTATATCTCAGTGTTCCCCTTAACAATGTATGGGCAGATGAAATTCCATAAACTTCAGCATATTTTATGCTGTCTCTGTTAGGATACCCTTCCAAGTTGAGACCCGGGAAGTAATCCATGGGTGTGACAGAGTCGAGAAAAGAGATTCCCCCTGTCACATTCACAACCTGAGGAAGATTGAACAAAATAGCTGAGGCTCACAACAGTTCGTTTCCTCTGGGTTTATCTGCGTTAATTACACAAAAGAAGCTAACAGAATAGAGCTTAAGAAATGTTAATAAAACTATAGTTTATTAGCATGCCATTAGCCAAACTGTTCCTCTTGGAATACCTTGCCAGGCTCCCCCACCCCAAACTTCTAAATGCTAATACACTTTATTTTCTAAACAAAAGTCTTGTTTTCAACTGGCTCTTGCTCCTAGTATTAAAATAGTATCATTTTGTCTGCATTAGGTTGGTTGGTTGGTTAGTTGGTTGGTTGATGGGTTGTTTTGCTTTTTTTGTAATATAATCACATCAAGTATGCATTCAATGGCTTGTATGCTCTGATAACAATGGCAAAATCCTTTCCTTTGGTCTCATATCTCTTTCGAATACATCAAAATACTTTTGAATACATCAGGCACTAGTCTTGTGCTTTTCAGTCACCCAGCTATCATCTATTGACTAGCCACTATGTATGTGCCAGACCTCCCACAAGTCGTAGAGAGAATAAGGAAAACAGTGGATGAGATGCGATCTTCTGCTCATTCTTTATTCACTGGGAGAAATAAAACCATTTGCTGGATGTTCAGCAATCACCTGTATCTGCATAAAACTTAAAGCATAAGCTGCAGGGTGCTGACGAGGCAGCAGAAGGAAGATCTCTCTTTAAAACAGACACAATGCCAAGACTACACAATAAGGCTCACATACAACTTGAGCCTCGATTCCCCAGAGCCTCCTACCCCCTCCCCAGCACACAAAGTGCAATGAACACTGTTTTGTGTTTAACCTTAAAGTATTACATTTCCTCTCAAGAGCTTGAAGTCTATGTTTGTTCTTGAGACAATGAAAAACATTCTGGAATGATAAACTTAGGGCTGAGACCTCTGTCTAACTGGACTTTGTCCTGGTGGAAACAATTTGACCTTGTTTCCTAAGCTGCACAAGACTGGTGGAGGGAGCGGCCAAGGTTTTTCCCAAGGGAAAGTGGGCTAAATGGAGTGGTGTTCTGAATCTGGAGATGAGCTCACCTGTACCAAGGTGTGAGGGAGAAAATGGAAATTAATTTATACACAACCTACAGCCCGGAAAGAAAGGGTTACAGCCTACCCGGGATGGGTGAGGTAAGATCTTTTTCAGTTGCAAAGGTCACTTGCAGAGCGCCTTCTAGAATACCTTAGGAAGAATCCTATCTAGTTGGCTCAGAGCCCCTTTTTTAGACTGTATTGAACTTCTTCTAATAGGATTCTAGTTTTTGAAACAACCTAATAAAGTAGCCACAAGGTGAATCTCTGCATCCATCTTGCTTTTACAACCTAAGGCAATTCTAAAGTTCTGCTTCTTTAATTGAAGATCAGCACAATTTTTTTTAAAGAAAATATCATGGCAGGCATTGTAGTATTAAAAAAAAAAAACTATAATCCCAGTGTTGGAAGACTGAGACAGGAGAATTGCTAACAGTTTGAGGCAAGCCTAGACTATGTACTAAGACGCTTCATAATAAAAAGAAAGAAAGGAAGGAAGGAAGGCAGACAGACCAACCTAAAATCAGCAAGATTGATTTAATTCTTGTAAATAAAATGAGGTAACTCATACTGACTGCTAGTGATTTGTTTAGAAAAATTAACAGCCGATGGACCTGACCATTAATAGTGTCAGGATAAGAAACCAAGAGTTAGACAGATTCCCTTATAGCAGACAGACAGGGAGAGAAGCCATGACCAGGTAACATAGATTTCAAACATCCAAGACAGCTAGCTTCTTCCTATCCAGGATGTTGACCTCTTCATTACCCTCCAGACCTGAGACAAAAGACAGGAAGCTTCAAACCTTGTGAACTTTTCTCCCCTGTTAGCCCCTTCCCTCATGAAGAGACTGAATTTGGAACTGCCATGGTCCCCACCCACACACACCCACTTTGCAGAGGATTCTTCTCAGTGCCTTGCTGTGTGCATGGTTCCTTACCACCAGTAAAAGCCTTTCTACACTGGCTGATTCTGTCTGCCTTGTTTGAGATTTTCTCTTCTACTACATACTACACTCCAGAGTTTTCCTGCTTTTAATCCTTTTAGTGACCAAGAAAATGAACCAATCAAAGACCGCTCCACAGTAACACCCCTCAACATATGATAGCAGCAGACAATGTCCAGTGTCCTAGGCTCACAAATAAGCCTTGTCCAGTTCAATTATTTTATTAAGAACTTCAAAATGCATCTATCCATTTTGCAGAGGACATGCGTTTTTCTCTGCTTATCCCAGACCCACTCCCAGCAGAAGCACAGCTCATGACACATGTTATGGTTCAAGGCTTCTCTGAGGCCAAATCTTTTTCATACACATACCCAACCAATGAGAATTACAGGCATAAACTTTAGAACGAACCCTCAAATCCTCAAAATAAGTGTTGAACCGGCCTGCCTTTATCACGGGCTTGAAAGGCATCTTATAATAAAGACAAACTAGATTATTCCTATTTATGATTAAACTTCTGTTTCTCAAGGATTGGGCTTTGTCACATTTATAAACTTAACTACAAATGATGCTGTACTGCCTGATCCAGGAAATGGCAACTATGCCTTTGTTTAAAAAAGTTATTATATCCATCTTGAACTGTAGTTTGTTTAGAAAGCTCATTATAACTAGTTGTCGTTTATGACTACCTGGTTATGATCACCTTACGATCATGCCTTTGTTTCAGGAGGTCATCGTGCCTAACTTTAACTCGTTATGCTTATGTTCTGCTCCTGTAACCCCACTTTTCCCCACCAAGTCCCTCATCTGGAAAACCCCTCCTCTTGAGCTATGAAAACCTTATCTTCCTCTTTTTCGTATGCAATGCTGACCTCTTAAACCTGCCTTAAGAGAAGGCAGCCCCAGCCTGTGTATATCAAAAAAAAAAAAGCTTGTTTTAATTAATTAAAAGCTTTAATTAATTAATTAGTTAATTAAAGAGCTTTAGTTAATTTAGCCATGGTGATTTGGTTCCATTGTCTCTCTCCTTTCTCCTGTCTTTGGAATTAATGTAAGCTTCATCATTAAACCAATAAGAACTTTAGCATGGGAAGAGTACAGGTTGTTATTTAGTAGGGACTCTCAGTCTTTCTGGTACCTTATGTGCTTTTTAATCCATGTTAACCACACAGTTTTTTTCAGAAGTATAAACAGGCTGTGAATTACACAGAAGCAGATTCAAGCCTAGCTAACTAACACACTGCCTGTGTTCTTTCTACTGTATCACATGAGCTTCTTGGTTTTGTTTATTTCTCCGTCAGTATTTTCAAAAGGATCCTGATATGAGTGCATGCATCTATTGAAACTCACACTAGAGTGGCCATGGCCACAGGAAGCAATTCCTAACTTGATTTCTTAAAAAGGAGGAGGGGATTTCTTTCCACATGTATGAATTTCCTACTTTCCAAGGCTAGGAACTGTACCACCATCTACTCAGGTATGGAACGAAGAGAAGACTAGTCCCTGTTCCCAGGCACGGGGGAGGAAGTCAGATTTTCTGGAAGTCAAGACATTATCAGTGCCTAGAACTGACCACAAGAATATAGTACAGTGTGATCTGTTCTCATCATAGAACCTTTCTAACTACAAGAAAAGTTTAAGGATTCAACTGGAAGCCAGAGGCAGAGAGGTCACCTAACTTCATCATTATGGTTCTGTGTTCTGTAAGGCCCATTCTATGCCTGAGGGGGACAGTGGCAGAGAAGACAGTGGCAGCGGGGACAGAAGGGCAAGACTATGAGAGACATTTTTAAGAAGTTTAACTGGGGGACAGATCTATAGACTTGAATCACTGAAATTTCTCAGACACAGACAATCCAAGTATCTAAGTGTCAGACACTCTGATTGAGTTCAGACAAAAGGAGAGTGAACAAAGCCTGAAGTGGCCAGGAAACTCTACAAGAGGAAATCTGAACAAGACCTTGAAAAAGTATCATTTTAGCAGAGAAAAGAAAAGCATCCTGTTTTCTCTTCAAATCCTCCAATGTCAGGAAAAAAAAAAAAAAAAGTAAGAATGCCCTCCATTTTAGAAATCTAGCTCAGGATGGAAGAAGGGAGAAGGGAGGAGGGAAGTGAATTCAAATGTAACAAACACAAGTTCTGCAGTCAGAAACAACTTGTTTTCCCTGTGCTCTCTGGAGCGTGAAGTTCATTCTGCCGCTAATATTTGCTCAAGATTCAGGGAACGGCAGTAAGTCTGCTGTTAGGCAGATCACAGCCCACATTAATTCACATGACAGGATTGCTATAGAAGCTTCCAGGCCCAGGCCTAGGGGTAGTTAGAACAGAGAAGAAAATACTCCAGGTTCAGCCCAAGCCATGTGCTCATAAAGCCTGGGTATGGCTCTCACCTCATCCCTTTATCAGAGGAAATAAAAGCAGCATTCATTCCCTTCCTCATTCCAATGCACGTCCCTAAACCTCTCTGCTGGCTTAGTCGTGTTTGACACTCTGTGATCCTCTAGTTACTAACTCATTTGTTCTCAAGTTAGGCTGCTTCTTAAGATCACTTGAAGAGATTAAAGAATGTCCCAAAGTCAAGCAATTAAAATCTTCAGGGATCAGGGCTAGGCATTCATTCTCTTCAAACTTTCACTATAATTTAATGTGCAGCCACATCTGTCACTCGTGCTGATCTTTCAGACATGAGTGACCATGGCTGACAGGAATATTCATCTTGTTTCTTAGTAAAACCTTTAAAAAAACAAACCCTGTGATTGCTAACTCTACTCATGCCATGAATATAAACTCCTTACTCCCAGATCATGGTAATTTTATAACCTTTGACAAATCTTTCTTCATTCCTCTCATTCATCCCTACATGTTATCTGAAAAAGGAATTTTCAAGTGGTCCTACCAGTTACGTGCTCCCTTAACCAAAACAGTAATCTGATTATAAATGGCTTTGGAGGAGCTAGTGCCATGGTTAGTAAGGGAACTTACGACTAAGCTCGAGGACCCGAGTTCGAACCTGCATAGTAGAAGAGAATCAGCTCCTGCTAGTCTCCTTAGACTGTAGATATGCACTGTGACTTGCACGCACAGGCGTGGCTGCACATGCACATAGGTTTCACACACAATAAAAAAAAATAATATAAAAGCAATTTTAGTGACACTGAAGTTACTTGAAACTAGGGTTGAGTCTCAGGTGATGGCCTTACCCATCCTGTCTATGCCTTAATCTCATTATCAAAAATAATGAAAATAATACTAATAATACTGTTAGATAGCATAGGCAGAAAAAAAATATTAGTTTCATTTCCTTATGTACCAAACATTCCATGTGGAGGGCTACTTGTATCTAGCCATGAATTCTCTGAAATCAGGACTGTCAGTTAGCCATTATAACTGTCTTTGGTGCTTATCCCAAAGTCTAACTCAGGGTGTGTCCTACTGAAATCACTTGAAAAATAATGTAAATATACTCAATATGTTTCATACTGAAGTCATTTGAAGGATAACCAGTATTTACATATGTAAATAAGATGAGAAATCCATTTTCAGAAGGGAGAATGAGCACAGGATTGGTTGAAAAATTAAAGGTGACCTCGTTAAATAAAACAGAAAAATATACACTGGGAAATATCAGTGGAGACAAGGGAAAGCTCAGACTTGCCAGTTAACAGCTGGGTACTGACAGAAACTTAGCTGATTGGAAGTGAGTTCACACATCGAGTGACTTTTTCCAGATCTTTCTCTGAGATAGAACTGCTCATCTAAGGGGAGGAGGCTGTGGTCAGACAACACTGACATTGGGGGAAAGTGTTTGGAGTCCCTTTGGCCACCACTGCAGCTGTTTATCTCTAAGGTCCCATGACGCTCCTTTACCTTCCCATTGAGCAGATAGCTAGCAGGTTGCATTATGCCCATCAAGACTCCCACTGGACTCCAGCTGAACTTATATCGCAAGGGATTATCCGAATGCTCAGGGGCTGGAAGGCCACCACAGTAGGAAACATAAGACTCAATCTGCAAGTTGAGAAATAAAGAGAATCAATAATATTAAAAAGACTGATTATCAAGTTATTAATTAGGGCTAATGATATCAATCTGGTGAATATGCTATCGTTTATTTTTTGAAGTTATTGACGCTCTCAAATATACATCCTCAAAGACAAACACTTATTAACACAGATTATACATACAGATGTACACACATATATATGTATATGAAAAATATATAAACTCTGCTAGAGATAATGGCTAAATTTTCATTCAGTTAAAAATTCAACTGTTAGCGCTGCAGAGGTGGGTCAGTACTTAAGAGTGCTTACTGCTCTTGCAAAGAACCATGCTGTTCCCAGGACCCACACCCCAGCCATCTTGGAAAATCCAATAACCTCTTATAGCTTCTCAGGGCATACACACATGTGTGTGTATGTACATGCAAACATGTACATACATAGAAATGAAAATAAAACAAGTCTTTAAAATAAATAAATAAAAATTCAACTATTAATTCACTTTTTCTTTGTCAGTTTCTATAAGTTTTATATCCCAAAACATATATATATGTATATATATGTGTGTATATATATGTGTATATATATGTGTATATATATATATATATATATATATATTTGCAAAAACCCCAAGTCACTTCATTTGAGTGACCATATCTATATATAGTTATTCTTTGTCTTGTATAATTGCTTAATTAAACCACAGATTAATGTCCCAAAGTCTTTTTCTAACTTATAAATGTAAAATCTTATCAAACAATCTGTCTCAAAGGCAAAAATCTTTAAGAAACAAAATTATTACAGTAAAATCTATTTCTCTAGAACTGTTACTAAGATCCAAGTTGTTGTTTGACTCTGCAGGTATGTCTGTTGGTTCTGTAGTTTTTGTAATTCCCAGTCAAAGGAAAAGCTGTAGTCTAGCAAATCACTAATGAGAAGCAAAAGATGACCCTCTATCTCCTGAGCAGAATTCTGCACAGAACATGGCTCACCGTGGCTCCCAGCTCTTTGGCTCTATCAATTGTTTCCATTGCCAACATGTGATCAAGACCAGGATCTAATCCCAATTCACCAATGACTGTGATGCCAGCATCATCCACACTGCCACAGATGCAAAAGAAGGAAACGGAAAGGTCAGACACAGAAGAGGAACGATCCCAAGCCGGCACCTCACTGGAGACGGAGGCATACCTCTTTTCCAGTTCTTTCATGGCTGGTGTGATGTAGCTCGCAGTGACCATATTAACCTTGCTTTCGATGCAGGCCTTGGCCACAACAGGATGCAGTACGTAAGGCAATAAGCTAGAAACAGAGGGAGAAGGGATTCAGATGCTTTGGTTTCCAATCCTCCCTCCCTTTCGGGATGCTTGAACTACACCACAGCTCAGTCCTAAGAAAACGACCAAACTAAAGCATTCTCTCAGAAATGACCAAGGACTTCTGAACTCCAGAGCAGATTTATCCTGCTGTCTACCACACAATGATCTTCATTAACCCTCTCTGTATTTTTCCTTTGTAATTTTTTTTACATTCACTCATCATGCATGTCTATGTTTACATGCTACATATCCCATCACGAATATCTCCATAACTCAGAAATTCTATTTCTAGTTTTCTAACACCAAGAGCATAGGCATACAGCTGCCAAAAGGCAAACACTGAAGTGTGTCTAGCAGCCCAAATCAAAACAACTAAATTCCATCAAAGTCACAAGAGTATTAATGGTATGTTCATACAGTAGCACAAACACAGTCTCATAATCATAATATCAAATGAATGAAGGCAGTCACGAACAAGGACATACTGAATGATTCAATTCTACAGACTTTGAAAACTCAAAAAAAAAAAAAAACTAATCTAGATGTTAGAAGAAATATCAGTGTGTATGGGATAGGGCCAACAAGTTTACAAAGGTTAATAAGAGGGCTTGTGGGATATTATAAACGTTGTTTCTTGATGTGGATAGTGGTTAGAAAACGTATTAACAATGTAGCAATTCACTGAGCAACATAGTTGTGGGTTTTTTTTTATTCAAGAGTGTAGGTGTATGTGTATGTGCCTGTGAGTGTGCACATACACACTTGCAAGAAAAAGAGTGAGAGAAAGACATTAAGGGATAGAGAGACAGAGAAACAAAAAGACAGAGAGTCAGAGACAGAAAGAATATTACCAAGTATCCCAGACTAGCCTCAAACTTTCAATTCTCCTGTCTTGGCCTCAAGCAAGTGCTGGAAATACAGGAAGATACCACCACACCACACCATTCTCATGTTTATTTATATTTTCATACATATGTTCTTCTATTAAATGTTTGTGAGAGAGAGAAGACAGAGGAGGAAAGAGCAAGGAGGAAAAAGAGACAGGGAGGAAATAAGAGAAGACTAAAACAACTTTCTGTCGCTCACTACCTGATCACAAGGTCCTGGGATTCTACCAGGGATTGCAGCTTTTCTTCTTGCTTGCCAACGGTCACGCGGACAGGGTTAATATTGTATTTCTTGCTCAGCTGTTGAACTTGGTTCATCATGTCAGAGCCTATTTCAAGAATACAAAAATCCATCTTTTTTAGATTTCCTTCCACTGGAGACATTTTCATATCTTCACAACTTTTCAAAACTTAGAGATAACAAAAATCCACTAAAGCTCAGATTCAACAGGCAATGAAATTAGTTTTTCTTCTTTCTTTAAAGAAAAGAAAAGAAAAAATCCTCATTACCCAATGTTATTTCTATATTGTTGTCTCTTGACAGATATTCCAAAACAGGCCCAGATACATAGCCGGACCCAAGAACCAGAACCTTCTTCTTGGAACTCATTGAAAGGAATTGAATGCGTTCTCTGTTTGAAAAACAAGGGGAGGGGGGACAATTAAGTTTATTTCTTTTAAAACGCAAGATCTTGCAATTCCCCACATGGTATACAGATCTCCCCGCACCGCTTCCAGTAAGAACGCCCCAGGGATTCTCTAGTCCAACGCTCTGCATCATTTGGTTTAAATCTTGTATAATAGACCCTGGCCTCTGAGATGCTCAAGGCCTTCAGACTTCCATGAATTCATGGGGCTAGAATGAGGACTGGACTACTTTTTTCTCTGCTTACTTACAGTTGAGTAACTTGGTTCATAACTTTGTCCTCCCAGAAATAGTTACTCAAAATTATCTTGGGTCTGGATGATGGATACCTTATTTTTTCCTCACCACAGTCCGAGGAAGCTACCATCTAAACAACAGCTTACCGTTACCTGCATCAAACCCTGTTCTGTCGGATATCTTAGGCTAATGTAAGAGATTAAAACTAGAAAGTATTTTAATTCTTGACCCATATATTCTGTTAAAAGTTGTACTTTTTTGGGAAGAGAACTTTTAACACATGATAACCTCCATGGTAGTGAAGGGGTCTTGCTCAACTATAATCCTTTATTGTTTACTTCATTTTGTTTTGAGTGTGGGAGTGATTATCAAATGCTTCCAACTGAGATCCTCAGACGTCCTCATGCATCTATAGGCATAGTCTGGTATGAGGGACTTCACAGCAAACTCGGATGGTGGGCTCTTAGGGTATTCTCACACTGTAATCTGCCAACCTTTCCATTTGTAATAAGTAAATAAATACTAATATAAAATGTTCCCATCCATCTTCACCCAGAAACACATGCATACTACTGATAAAAGAGATCTCCTTCAACTATGACCCCCATCCATTTAACTGAAAGAACCACCATTACCTGTTTATTAGGAATTCTTTCCAGTAGAACCTTATATAATTTGTATAAATAAAACATTATTTTGATGTACCAATATAAATTGTTTAAAACACTCCTAGATTCCAATTCAGTCCACATCAACAGTACTCCTAACCCCAAATTCTAGGTTAACAGTCACTGTGCTAAGCAGTAAAAAGAATATAAGACTAAAGTAAATTCTCTTTCTAGGTAAGATCTCCATTAGCAGATTTCTGCCTTAAGAATACTGGGAAAGGGAAAATTTATATGTAAATAAAGAAAATATCTAATAAAAAAAAAAAGAAACTGGAAGAGAAAAAAAAAAAAAAAGAATACACTAGGGAATGAAAGTAGGCAGTTCCAGTAACTGCAACAGATCAGCCCAGCTGCCCCAGGAAACCCGATGCCCAGACTGAAGAAATGGCAGACTGGTTGACACATCATTACCATCACCGTAAGGGATCATCCGGGTGACAAGGATAAAGAGAACGATGAACAACAAGCAGATATGATGCTTCCCTCTAAGCAACTCTCTTACAGAACTACAGAGGCGGTTTGAATTTTAGAACTTAGAATTCTTTTAGATTTTAGAATTCTTTAGAAAGAAATTAAATACTCAAGCTTTTAATGCCAGAAGGTTCCATTACCACCTTTAATTCAGCAGTTCTATGCAAACACACATATAAGAAACACACACACATATATGTATGTGTGTACATTGTGTGTGTGTGTGTGTGTATGTGTGTGTGTATACAAAAAAGAAAAAAGAAAAAAAAACCCTGATTCTGGCACATCTCTATTTCTTGTAGCAAAAACCACTTTAAAAAAAAAAAAAAAAAAAAAAAGGTAAGGTAGGCGTTCTCTTGTGTCTGTTCTCCCCTGGCTTCTGCCAGCAATTCAGTTTGTATGTTATTTTGCAAAATGTGAAAAGACCAGTGCAAGTACAGCCTGTGGGGGAAACCAAGACAATGTCAAGAAACGTCAGTGTTTCCTGACTCTGGGCAGGAGAGTCATTTAAGGAAGCACGGGGCTGGCTTGAGAGACTCATAGGCTCTTTCAGGCGTCTTTCTCCTCTCACCCGCTGCCTTCTTCACTGTCTCTGTTCATTTCTAGTCATGACCCTACTTTGCTAAACGTCATCCTGAACAAATCAAAGTCCACGCCTTCAACAAATCCCAAGCAGAAAGTACCACAGAAAGGGTTCTATGCTGACTTCTGCTGGAGGAAAAATACTTTAGAAATCACTGTGTGCAACTGACAAGGAACCACAGAACTGTTCAGACAGGAGCACTGCTCGCAGGCCAGACCCCAGCAGATTTGAACCGCTGTGGGAATGCTATGCTGCTCTTCAAAGACAAAGCATTCATGCTGGTTTCAGCTGTTGTTTCCTTTGGGTTCCTAACATATCAAAATGTACATGCTATATAAACCTAATATCAATAACTCTCATTGAAATCTTTAATTATATTCATCAAATCCAAGGTAAGGATAAAGTACAATATCAGAAGTTTGTGTGTGTATGTGAACACATAAGCTTTATTTCTATAATTGAAAGTATTTCACCAGTTCAAGAAGTATTTATGAGGCAAATTACTGGAAGAGTGTGGAATTAAGTTCATTTTTATACGGCACCTTTCATACCCCAAGTATCTCAATAGCTTTCGAAAGGACAGCAGCCTGGTGACATATGGCCTGTGGAGGCCATTACACATGTGGGGTCAGGTGGCACAGGCTTGGGTTTATAGCCTGGCTTTGTGGATACAGAATATTTTCTACTTCCTCCTTTAACAGCTCTATGGCAATCTTTTACAGTCTCTGTGAGCTGCCACCATGGGCAGACAGGGAGGTGTCTGGGCTCTGTACTGCACACACTAGGAACTGGGTTGCACAACTGGAGTTTCCATATTAGCTAACTATTTTTATGAACTCATTATTAAGATTTACTTTTTTTCACTTCTCTCTTTTGTCCAATTTCTTTTTTTTCATTTTTGTTTATTTATTTATTTAATATTTTCTTCATTTACATTTCAAATGATATCCCCTTTTCCGGTTTCCACTCTGGAAAAAAAAAAAAAAAAAAAACCTATTCCCTGCCCCCTTCCCCTGCTCATCAACCCTCCCTTTCCCACTTCCTGGTTTTTAAAAGTACGTACCTGCTTTCTCGGAGTTTCTGTATATATTTGAATTTGTCAGTCAATAGACCATTGGACGTAATCACTGCCTAGACGTGTATACACAAGACATTCCTTTAGTATTCAACATTTATTTCTAGGAGTACAGACACATGACTGTTGGAAGAGATAGAATAACTGAGATGTGGGAGAGGGACGGGGAGAGAAAAGAAGGGGAAGGACATAAACAGAGAGGCGTCAGGAAAAGAATACACATCGCAAGAGAAGAACTGAAAAGGACAGTAGGAAAAAGTTACATTCACATGAAGAAATTCTCATAACTCACATCTCGCACCACCGGAGAGAAGTTCTGGCTTTCCAGAGGCTGTGACGCATCTGATAACAACTGTGGGGAAAGAGAGCAGGGGAAGAGGTAATCAGAACCACAACCATAGCCGAATGGCGCTTAGCATCCCACTGAAATTCTGCTTAAAGAAAAAGCTTTCTGAATACTGATGAATATAAATGAATGCCCATAAAAAAACCTATAGACTGTTCCGTGTGAAGAAATGGAAGGTTGCAAGGCAAGGTCTAATATTAAAACTAAAATTTGATTGTAATCACCTTTGCCTGCTGAGCACACACAAAAACTGTGTGTATTATATTAGCAGAGTATTATATTAAATTCCCCTAGTATTAGAGCCATAGTCTTCCCTCTGAGTCCCTCTGGGCCATCCCAAAACTTCAAGCTGTTCCACGAGAAGCAGCCAAGCTCACCAACCTCACTGCAGACCCTTTGGTTATATTTAGTTTTATGGGTAACAAAACGCTTCAAAACTCCGGGAAGAATGACTTGAGCAAGTAGCGCTCAAAATGGTGTCTATAATCTGTCCATTTTCTTTGAAGATTGAATCAGATAGATATTGAGAGGAAACATTTCCTCCCTCTTTCCCTCTCTCCCTCTCTCCCTGCAACCTCAGGCAGAGTTTTCTCTCTTAGCACTGGCCTTGAACTCACAGAGTTCTACCTGCCTCTGTCTGGGAGTACTGGGATTAAAAGTATGAGCCGTCACACCTGGCCCATGTCTTACCACACCTGAAAAGCCTTCTCTTTTTCTCAAGACCCAGAGGCCAACAAAGTATCTATCAGTCAGAACTTTCTTAGGTCAAAGTCTAGAACACTTACCCAAATAAGAAACAAGTCATTACACTAGGGGAGGGGGAATGTATAATAGAAACAATATAACATTGTTCTTTTGTCCATCTGAAGCAGATAGTCAACAAGTAGCTATTGAATCCCAGGGAAATGAAACTTCCTTATCATCCCCAAGCCTGTGCCCTGTCACACCACAGAGTCTGTACGGACTTTAAGTCAAAAGTGAAAAACTAACAAAAATGTACCAATAAAATGACTTCTAACAGCATTCGGTTATACCCATAGATCAATGCCTTGCTGCGCCACCACGGAGGAAACTTCCTCCTACAGCAGGTGGGAGCAAACAGAGAGCCACAGCCAGACAGCATGCAGACAGGAAAAGACCTTGGAACACTCAGCCCTAAATGGAATATTTCCATCAAATCCCTCTCAGCAAGGTTCAGGAAACCCTGTGGAAGAGGAGGCAGAAAGAGGGTAAGAGCCAGAGGGGAAGGAGGACACGAAGGAGACAAGGTTCTCTGAGTCAACAGGACCAAAGCTCACATGAGCTCACAGAGACCGACACAGCATACACAGGGCCTGCTCCGGTCTGCACCAGCTCCTTTACATATATATTCTGGCTTCCAATTTAGTGGTTTTCTAGGATTCAATTGTGTGAATGAGTGGGTCTCTGTAACTTCTCTCGGGCTCTTTTTCTCCTGTTTATTTCTTTCATCCAATTCTGCTGTGTTAGTTTTTGTCTTATTTTATTCTATTCCATTTCACTATATTTTATTACCCCTAGAGGCCTGGGGTTTTTTTTTTCCTAACGACAGATACAAAGTAGATGCTGAGAAGGGAGGTGGGAGAGAAGCAGGAAGGAGTGCAGGGAGGAAAACCATAATCAGAAATAGATTATATGAGAAAAAAAATCTATTTTCAATAAAAGGAAAAATTCTGATGAAGGAAAAAAAAAGTAAGAACGAGGGAAAATATAGCAGCGTGTATACTCTAAAATAGTTCTTGTTAAAGTTTGGAAGAGAGAGATCCCCACAGCTCATGAGTCTGACTGAACACCTGGTAGCAATGTTTTTGGAGAATCATGGAACCTTTGGGGTTGTGCAGCTGAAGAATGTGGGACACTGAGGGTGGACCTTGAGGTCCATAGTTTAGCTCTGTCCTCAATGTTTCTTTACTTCTGGATCCTCCGAAATATGATCAAGCACCCACATGTTCCTGCCACCACCACTGAGGGACATCAGTTCTGCCACATGCTCAAATAAACTTTTCTTCTCTTAGTTGCTTTTTGTTGGATGCTTGATCACAGCAACGAGAGAAGCTATCCAGGAAGTTGATAGAGGCAAGTGAGGCCTTTGCTATGATAAACTGGTCCATAGGAGTCATAGTCCTTTGCTGCAAGTTTATTAGAGAAATATGGAAGAGTGGGGAGTTGCTCGCCAGAGAAGCCCTCAAATACCACAAGTACAGCTTAATAGGGCATTCTGATGGGAACTGGAAAGACCAAAATGTCAATGGGGAGGTGTAGGAAGCCGCAGTGAGCAGTGATAGCCAGCAGATGGCGCTGACATCTGGTGCTCTCCCAAGTTTACAGATAAATTGTGCATGTGCCTAGGGCCAGAGAACGCCAAGTCACGAGCCATCCCGGGCGTATTACGCTCCTGAGCAAACAGCCAATCAGAGATGAGCATGCCGCTCCAGGGCATATATAAACAGTGCTTTTGGGGTGTCGGGGGTCGCCCTCTGGAAGATGTAATAAAGAATGGCTGCAGAAGGATCCTGTGAGTCTGTCCGTGATTTCCTGCTGGCAGGAAACCTGCGCAGGCGACAGATGGTGCCGAAACCCGGGAATTTATCATCGCTGGCACCAAGGGGACCCTCTGTTCACGGAGAAGGATTCAGAACTGCAGGGCAAAGGTACGCTCTGAGAGGTATGTTTAGTCTTGTCCTTTTGGTTTCATTTTACGTACGAGACAAGCCAGAAACAGAGCGAGAAAAGAGATTAGGAGCTCAGAAAAAAGGCAGGCCAATGAAGAAGTCAGGCCCTTCCAAAGGCGCTCAGTCTGTGGAAGTGAGAGGTCAGGGAAAGAAAGCCCTGGGAGAGAAAGGGGAGGGAGCCGTGAGAGAGAGGTGGGGAGAGAGAGTGGCCTCAGGACAGAGAAATATTTATCCAATGGAGGAGCTAGAGGTTTTGGGGCTTGATGGTTCTGAGTTAGAAGAACTGGGTCCTGTTGAGGAAGCAGCTTGCTGGGAGGAGCCGAGGCCACCGCAAAATCGAAAGCGAAAGGAGACGGGGAATAGGAACCTCGCGGCTTCCCGGCCCGCAGCGAACTCACAGGCAGCATTGGAACAAATAGGAGAGGAGCATTCGGTGGAATCAGAGAAGGAGAGCTGGATGCCCGTGGGGCCTACTGTCGACTCTACAGTTAGAATTGAATTGTCACTTGTTTATCCAGTTTTTCAAGATGCACAGGGTCAGTGTTTTCATGAGCTTTGGATTTTAAGGTTATAAAGTCCTTGGCTGAGTCCATACTTACGGATCACAGCCTCTTTCACTTTAATTTGCTAATAAACAGGCAGATGCTAATCATGCAGCTGGGAATCAAGCTTGGGATAGAGATATGCCTTTGGGGCAAAGTTGCTTTGCTGTTGATTAGCAAACAGACTTTCAGATTAATCAACAGACTGGTTACCCATTGCAAGTCTTTGAGCAGGTGAATCAGATTAGTAATAAAGGGGAGGTAAGCGGGAATCTTACAAAAATTTTACAGAACACCATAGAGCCATTTTCTAACTTTGTGGCTAGATTAGTAGAAGCTGCAGAGAGAATCTTTGGTGATCCAGATGCAGCCATGCCGATGATCAAACAACTAGTGTATGAACAGTGCACTAAGGAATGCCAAGCCGCTATTACTCCATAACTAGAGGCTTGGATGAAGGTATGTAGAGAGCTTGGAGGCCCGCTAACCAATGCAGGAAGCAGCTGCCATGATGCAGCTGAGTAGAACAAATAAATACCCTTTGGCAGCTAGCACAAGTAGGCTGCGAGTGGAAACATCCTGGCTTGTGTGTGACTTCCATTCAATATCAAAGTATTACTCAAGCTGCTAATCTCTCTCAATAGTTGTTTCAATATCTTACAGGTTTAGAAGATCTCATGAATGGGCTTAGATTGGCTATCGTGACTGTCAGTTCGAAGCGAGTGGATCCGTCCCTGGCTCAAGGATTTACTAAATTTACCTCCTGGATTTCTTCAGCCTTTTCTTTCTTTAAAGGATGGGTGGGATTGGCCTGTTTAGTGTTGCCTTGTGTGCTGGCTTAGAGTTCATTCTCTAAATGGTTTGCAAGCGCAGAGCCTAACAAAAATCATGACAAGGTGGTATCTGCCCAAGCATTTGCTACACTAGAGCAAGGAGTCTCTCCCGATATTTGGCTCAGCATGCTAAAAACAAAATAAATACTTAAAGCTATGGTCAGCGAGACTTAGCTCTTGCACTCCATGGGGTCTTATCCCATCGCACACAGGAGAGTGAGTCAAACTGCCATATGTTCTCGAGGCCCACTGCCTTTGACCCCTACGACGGGAGTAGGCTGATGCCATAAACCAGGAGCACACCAATGAGTAGTGATCCAAAGGATCCCACCGATCTCTTCATACTGGTAATGGACAGCACATCAGCTAGCCTAAGACACGGGGCATTGGCCAGTGCCTATCATTTAAAACAAAAAGGGAGAAATGTAGGAAGCCGCAGTGAGCGATGATAGCCAGCAAATGGCGCTGACATCTGGTGCTCTCCCAAGTTTACAGATAAATTGCGCATGTGCCTAGGGCCAGAGAACGCCAAGTCACGATCCATCCCGGGCGTATTACGCTCCTGAGCAAACAGCCAATCAGAGATGAGCATGCCGCTCCAGGGCATATATAAACAGTGCTTTTGGGGTATCGGGGGTTGCCCTCTGGAAGATGTAATAAAGAATGGCTGCAGAAGGATTCTGTGTGTCTGTCCGTGATTTCCTCTGGCAGGAAACCTGCGTGGGCGACAGGGAGGTATATTTTAAAGTGTGGGGCCATGGAGTTCAGACATTATCAAGAACTAGACTGGAAGCCATTTGTGTTACTTTCTTATAAAAAGTCCAGGTGTAGCCAGGCAGTGGTGGCACATGCCTTTAATCCCAGCACCTGGGAGGCAGAGGTAGTTAGATCTCTGAGTTCGAGGCCAGCTTGGACTACAGATTGAGTTCCAAGACAACCAGGGCTACACAGAGAAACCCTGTCTTGAAAAAGAAAGAAAGAAAGAAAGAAAGAAAGAAAGAAAGAAAGAAAGAAAGAAAGAAAAAGTCCAGTTGTTCACACTCATGTCCAAAAACTTAGCTGAAGTCAACTTCAAAAGTGAGGGACTAGGGAGTAGGTGGCTGGAAAGATTATTTAACAGTTAAGAACACTTGTTGCTCTTGCAGAAGACCTCAGTTTGTTTCCCAGAACTTGCATAATGGCTCACAGTCAGTGATCTATAAGAAACGTTTGCACTTACAATTCAGTAAATATTTTTAAGAAATTAAGTAGGGAACTAATTTGTTCAGTAGAGAAAAATTTGAAGACAGTGTAACCATTCAGACTATGGTTGTGTGCCCATCAGAGTATTACTGTGTTTGCTGTGTTTACTCATATTTACTGTGAAAGTGAGCAAAATTCCCAGAACCCATACAGCAATGAGAGAATGGATTGCACACGCACACATACACACATACACACACTAATAAATAAAATTTTTAAATTAATCTATATAACATACCAATTAAACAAAATAAAACAAATGCAGTAGCAAGACCTGATAAAGTACTAGGTTAAGCTCATTCATGAACACAAATGTAATAATCTTAAATAAGATAAACTGATGTGTGAACTCAATAAGAGTACAGTTAATATATATGAACACACATGTGAGCATGCATATGCACACACACACATACTCGAGATATATCAGAAAAACTCCTTAGAGTAAAATTGTTAATAATAGCTGCAAACAGAAAACCACCTAAACCTCAACCAACAGTAAGATGAGCACACGCTGACCTAGCCATTAGCAGCTTGTGCTTGGTTACAAATAGAAGACTGATATATTGTGGTCAAGTTTACTCTACGAATGCAAAGATGGTTTGATTTGAAAATCAGTTGACAGAAATGATCATATAAGCAAATCAAAATAATATAATCTTGATGTAAAATATAACAACCATTATAATAGTTCAAAAGTCTTTGATATGTAAAAATGTATGAAAAATTTATAGCAAATGTCAGACTTACTGATGAAAGTATTCTGTAATGGGGGAAAGGGACCAAAGAGTCAGAGGATGGGGAGAGAGGCTGCCAAATACCAACTTCTAAGCACAACACAGACATTACAACCCTGAACCCACAGTGGACGGCTAGTGTACTGGCATGAGGTCCACAGAAGTTGGCCTTTCCTGGCACTAAGCTACTGAGAAGACTGAACTGGACTGTAGAATTTACTGTTGATCTACTGACAAGCAGTGGATTCTGGCTTGAGGGGAGGCATGGCATCCACTTGTATGCCCTCTGGTAATCAGACCAAGTTCTGACAGTTAGTCCCCACACATGACCACACAGACAGCTCTGATTAAACTCTGAAGAACACTAAACAAAACCAAAGTAAACAAATTCTGAAAAGAGACAGAGGTGGGACTGGTAGAGGTAGGAGAGAGACACTGGAGAAGATAGGAGAAATGATAACCAGAATACATAGTGTGTACATATACAACTTTAAAAGAACAAAACTTGCTAAGAAAAAAGGATTTAAAGAGACAAAGACACAAGTTGCCTGCTATTATTATTCACCATAAATGCACAAATGTCTTTCAAGAGATACCAAAATCTTCAGGGTTAGATGTCAGGACAGCAGATGTGGAACTTTTGAAAAGAATAGTGGGAAAGGTACTGCGTGTGGACAAAAAGAGATGTGGGAGATAATAAGGTGTAGGTGTCTGACTTTTGACCCAGGGTTCTCATTGTAATGAGACCATGTCTTAAGTCAGGGTTTCTATTCCTGCACAAACATCATGACCATGAAGCAAGTTGGGGAGGAAAGCGTTTATTCAGCTTACTTCCACATTGCTGTTTATCACCAAGGAAGTCAGGACTGGAACTCAAGCAGGTCAGGAAGCAGGAGCTGATGCAGAGGCCATGGAGGGATGTTCCTTACTGGCTTGCTTCCCCTGGCTTGCTCAGCCTGTTCTCTTATAGAACTCAAGACTTCCAGCCCAGGGATGGCACCACCCACAAGGGGTCCTACCCCCTTGATCACTAATTGAGAAAATGCTTCACAGCTGGATCTCATGGAGGCACTTCCCCAACTGAAGCTCCCTTCTCTGTGATAACTCCAGCCTGTGTCAAGTTGACACACAAAACCAGCCAGTACAGACCATTTTCATGGTTTTTTTCCCTTAAATTGTAGGAGATTTCATTTTTGAGATTATAATATAACATTTCTCCCTTCCTTTCCCTCTCTCCAAGCCCTCATATATCTTCTATAACCATGCAAGGCTTCCAGTTGTAGGACTGGGATACCAACCCTGCCACAAAATCTATAACCTACAACCTGCCATGCCTGCAAGATGCTCAGGGACAAAAGTGGCTCACAGTTTGTGGGAGTGGCCAACCAATGACTAGTCTAATCTGAGGTCCATACCAGGAGAGGAGGTCAATGACTGTCACAACCTAGATGGCCGGGATCTAGAAGCTGGATAGCTCAGAGACTTAGGATAGAACAAACAAGACTGAGTAAAATAAAAATAAAAATAAAATAAAATAAAATAAAATATATAAAAAGTTAACAAAACGATTTCTAATGATACTCTGCTGTACTCATAGAATCAGTGCCTAGCCCAGTCTTCAACAGAAAGGCTTCTTCCCCCAGCTGATAACAGATGCAAAAACCCCCAGTTAAACATTAGATATGGCTTAGGGAACCCCACTGAAGATGGGAGAGGAAGCATCAGAACCAAAGGAGTTGAGGATACCAAGAGAACAAAGTCCACAGAATCAACTCAGAACAGCTCATAGGGGCCTGCATGGGTCTTCACTGGGTTCTCTGCGTACATGGCTCTTTACTCTGGAGCTTTTTAGTAGTCCTAACAATGCTCCAATCTGACTCTTTGGTCTGCTCATGGGACCCTTTTCCTCCCACTGGGTTGCCTCATCCAGTCTTGATATGAGGATTTGTACCCAGTCTTACTGCATCTTGTTATGCTGAATTCAGTTGATATCCCTGGGAGGCCTGTTCTTTTCCGAAGGGAAATGGAGGAGGAGTGGATCTTGGGGAGCACTGAGATAATAAGAGTAAGGGGAGGCTGAGGTCACAATAGATTGCATGGGAGAAGAATAAATAAATACAAATTTAAAAAGAAATATTGGTAGTCGTATCCATCCACAAGACTAATTGATATTCAACATTTATCAGAATACAAATTGGGCTAAAATACATAATTTCCATGCTGAAAAGGAAGACTTAAAGCCAGGGATTTGCCGGCACTTCTGGCAACTCTAATACTCTGCTGGAGCCAAGGTAACTCAATCCACTTTCTAGCACCAGGCAGTTTCATGTTAAATTAGGGGACTAAGCTCTTACAAACTATCCCCTCTTTAAATACAAGGTGTAAACCCTAGAAAAAAGTTCAGGCAATAAACAACTACACAAGGGGTTTAGAAACAGAGGAACAGCAGGTTTGGGGAGAAGCATGAGAACAGAGGAGCATCCACAAGAACAGCCAAGTTTCCCAGGTTTGGTGTTGCTTTGACACGAGCCCTGGGTGATGTTCTAATTTCTTTCTGTCGTTGTCATAAACCATACTGACCAAAGACACTCACTTGAGGAAAGAGTTTTATTTTGGCTTACCAGCTATAGTCCATCATGTAAGGAAGTCTGGCCAAGAACTTGAAGAAATCATGGAGGAATGCTACTTGTTGTCTTTCCTGCTCGTGCTGTACTAGCTTTGAAATACAGCCCAGGACCACCTCCCCAAGCAGCAATGCTGACAACAATGCTGGGGTCCTTATACATCAATGGACAACCAAGACAACCTCATCCAGAATCCACAAAGGAGACTGATGGATACAATTCCTCAAGTGATACAATTTCTCAAAGCATTGTTTCCTGTCGAGGGATTCCAGGCTGATCAATTGACAAGATTAATCAGGACAAGTAGAGAGGTAAACGAACCAGGCCCAGAGCAACTGGACTCCAGAGTATTAGGGGTAAAAAAAAAAAAAAAAGGTAGATTCAGGGAAGCGAAGCAGGAGGTCAGCTTTTATGTAAGGCTTTTCTGTCTCATGACATACACACTGAGCAAGTATAGGCCAGGGTACAGTACACATTCAAGTAGAGATAAAAGACCTTCATTTTATTTAAGCTAGTTAGCTCCACAGATGAGATGTAATTTTAAATTTGGGTCTAAACAAGTTGAGTCTAAACTTGACTTTTTAAATAAATTCACCATTTTTTTTCAGAATCCTCACAATATAACATTTACAGCATCCAGAATCCTTTCCTTATGACCTATTCCCAAAGGTGGAAATAATCCACAAACTTCAACCTCAAATTTGCCCAGAGAATTTCCTCTTCCACAGGTTTATCTCCCATGATTTTGGTTACTCCGTCAATTACAGCCTGAAAACAATCCATAGAAATTCCTGAAATCAACTATTAATAAGTTTGAAGTGTATATACCCTTCTGAGTAGCAGATCTAATTGTGTGTTTTCCTGCTGCATGTCATTTGACAGTGCATCTGTACTGCACACGCTTCCCACACACAGGCAATGTTAGAAGCCATCTCAGATCTTGAATCAGCTGCACTGGTGTTTCAGTAGCTTAATGCTAAGTCCCCGGGCAACTTTAACCTGGCTTCATCACACAGGCATGGGTATGAAGTTACCAAGAGCAAGAAAGGTATGCAACGTGCAAGGTTTTTTGAGACTGAGAGACCACACTGACATAAATTTTATAAGATATTCTTATCATTGCTGTATTTCATAATTAGTTGTTATTATCAATCTCTTACTGAAGCACATTTTTCAATTAAACTTTGTTATAAGTATGTATGTATAGAGAAGATATATGTGTAGGCTCTAATATTATGTATAGTTTCAGACATTAGCTGGGAAGTCCCAGAATGTGTCCCCCACAGATAAGAGAACCTAACGTAAAGATCACAAAAAATGGCGTTTAAAACTATATTCCATGTAATAAAGAAAAATACATTCATAATAAGAAAATCAGGGAGTTGGGCCGTGGTGGTGCACAACTTTAATCACAGCACTTGAGAGGCAGAGACAGATGGATCTCTGTGGTTGGTGCCAGTCTGGTCTACAGAGCAAATTCCAGGACAGCCAAGGCTACACAGAGAAACTCTATCTCAAAAAACAAACAAACAAACAAAAAACCAGTATTGATAAGTGTCAGAAGCCTCAAACCAGACCAGTGACTCTCTGCAGTGAACATCTGCAATCAAGTCGGTGTGGAGAAGAGGGTATACTACGACACTCTACAACTTCCACAATTAGATTCTTTTTCTTTTGTGGGGAACATTGCAAGTGAAGGTAGGTATGAAGGGACAGCGGAGTAAATGGGATTGGGTTGCATGATGTGACATTTACAAAGAATCAACAAAAAGTTAAATAATAATAAAAAATAAAAATAAAAACCAATAAAATAAATTGATGACAATGGTGGTGGTGGTGGTGGTGCTGGTGCTGGTAAAATTATGGAGATTCTCAGCATGGAAAATGAAAACTACCAAGCAACAAATAATTACTCTGAAGTTAAAAAGTGTACAAACAGGCTTGACACCAGGATAAAAACTACTATGGCATTTACAGACCTGAAGCATTCTTCTGAATTGTGAAGGCTCCTATACTCCCACACACATATCCATCCATCCATGCATACATACATTTAATTAATAATAATGATAGCAAATATTGTTTTAAAAATAAAACTAGTCAGCAGAGAAACAATGAAAGGAAAGTGAATGTAAAATAGAGCTGGAACATTTATTATTCCTTTTCCCCCTAGACACACATATCAGCACTGAGACATTTACATCTCTGGAATGTTAAAGCTTAGGAAAACCCATTGAGATTGTATACTACAACCAGCAAATTTTACAGATGGGGATCTGAGTGATACCCTGAGTCATGAATCTAGCTGATGCCCACTCTCACTTGCCACTGCTGCTCTCTTAATGCCACCACCTCCCCTCAGAGCCAACTCCAGACACACCGCAGACTCAGCCTGCATTGGCACAGGATAGAAGGGAGAAACAGCTCCCTCAAGTTGTCCTCTGACCTCCACAGGTATTCACAGCGCAAGCACACTGCTGTATACACAAGTACACATCCAAACACATCAACAAACAAAAGCACTATGTTTCCACAGCATTTTCTAATGGGCGTGTCCTCTCGTTTCTCCCATCAACCCTTCAGTTACTCAGAGAAGACAACTTCAGAGCAGAAGTTTTGATTATTCTCCCACTGTTCGCTATGGTCCCATTTCACAGTAGAAGAGAAATGGAGAAATGAAGACACAAACAAGAGTTGTTGTTCATAAGTTTGGAATCTCTGCCAGAGGCTGACTGCTGTTAGCAATAAAAACACAGCGCATGGCAAGTCTGAACCCAAGATAAACACTGATTGAAGAAAGGGTTTCTTTGGGAAACAGAACAGGATTTAGATTACACAGCCTCTCAGAAGTCAGTCACCAGAGACTGGAACACTCCCTCAGCATAAACCATCACTAAACACAACACTAGTGATTGACACCCAGTGATAGTTGGTTTATTTCCAATTGTTCTGATCTGTTAATTGTATCACAGTAAAAATGCCCTCATTATAAGATAATCTAGATCGCAAGGGAATTGATAATAAAGAAATTTTAACTCCCCCCCCCGTCATAAACACCCTTAATAAAATGCACATAATGAGATAAATGTAATTGGTTGTGAGATATAGCGCCCAGGAGACAAGTAACAGATTATGTAGAATAAAAATGGACCTATAGGTACATTTGAGGAAGGGCTGGTATTTCATTTTACAACAGATTTCTTAGTTACAGAAGACCAGAACATTCAGAAGCTCACTTAAGAGTTCTACTTAAAGTCACAGAGTTGCTGTGGAGCCTACCGGTCCCCTTACCATCTCTTCAACATAAGGGTAGAGCATGTCTCCAAAGTATTCTGTAGCCTCGATTGGAAGCTGCGCTGGCAAATTGTCAATGGAACACATCAGAATCCCGGAACCTTCAACACTAAGAGAAGCGACAGCCGTTACTCAAATACACAAGATAGGACTTGAAAATTTTCCCAGACTCTACTCCACTACCACATTTGTTTCACTGTTATTTATATATCTGTAGTCTTAAGGGGAAAAGGCATATCACTATAAATAAGACTATTTTTCAAACAAAACTTTTTTCCCCCAACTTGGCAACCCATTTCCCCTTTAACTATAGTGTATATTTCTTTAAGCATGCAAATTTCAATGTGTTTTATTTTCACTACTTTTTAACTGTGTTTAAGCATATATCCCCAAGCTTTCACACCTTAATAAAGGGAAATACTAAGTGATTCAAACTAGTACATTAAGGTAAAGAGGTATCAACTTTGTCAGACTCACCTGTCATGAATAATATGCTGGTCTGCGTCATACATGCAGAAAGGTCGTTCTATGGTAGTGCACTCAGTCATAAAATCTATGGACCCTCCTGTGTCTGCTGAAATGTCACATATTGCCACAAGTCTGAAAAAAAAAAAACACTCAGATGAGAGGGTGGAATTTTCAGGCCTTCATGAAGACTAACAATGAAAAAAAATAAAAATAAAATATATTGTGCTTGAGTATGCTATATTTACCAGGTACTTAGAATCTTTGTTTTATAGTTCAATCTTTGGGACTTTGTGTTTGGTTTGGTTTGGTTTGGGTTTGTTTTTTGTTTTTTGTTTTTTGGGGTTTTTTTTGGGTTTTTTGTTTGTTTGTTTGTTTTTTTGTTTTTTGTTTTTTTCGAGACAAGGTTTCTCTGTGTAGTCCTGGCTGTTCTAGAACTCACTCTGTAGACCACTCTGGCCTCGAACTGAGAAATCCCCCTGCCTCTGCCTCTCAAATGCTGGGATTGAAGGCGTGCACCACCATCACCAGGCTCTTTTAGTTTCCATAAGAATCATGAAGGGAAAAAAAAAAAGAAGGAAAGGAATCAGAAAGAAAAGGGGTTGGGGAACAGCAGACAGAATAAGGCGGCCTTGTTCGTCATCTGTAAATAAGTATTGTAGATAGCACAGCTGCCTCTCTATGTCACACGGCCACATCAACTGAGACCTGAAACACTTGGGGAAAATGAGGAAAATGCTGCATCTATAGTCAGCATATACACAACATGTTCCTTCTCATCATTATTACCTAAACAATACAGCATAACCATTTGCACAGTACTATTAAATAAGAATTTTATTAGCATGTATCTACTCTATACATAAGTTTTATTTTAACTTTTTCATATATGTGTACAGTTTAACATATTCTTTTCTCTTTTTTTCCTACTGTTGAGCACTAAACCTAGAATTTTAAGCTCTCTATCCTTATTTTTTATTTTTTCCTTTTTATTTTGAGTCAAGAGTGTCATCAAGTTGCCCAGTTTGGCCTTGAAGTTCCTCTATCCCAGACAGAGCTTCCACTTGTAAAGCTTTGGCTTACTCACACATGACTATGAAGTCAGCAGGGAATACACTCAACACCAGCTAACTGCACTGATTTCTTAGACATCAGAAGCAATATAGAGATGATATTAAGTATACAGTAGACGAGGAACTTGGACATCTGTAGATATTGCTCTCTTCTGAATGTGTGATGCATAAACATTACTTTGAACTGAGCTCATCCAGCAGGTTGTCCTATGTAAATACAGAGGAGTTTCCCCAGACAAAAGCCCTTTGCTTTCTTTGCTGAGGGAGACCCTGCTTTGAAGATTATCCCAAGTGCTCTCCTTACTTGCTGCAATAAAATTTGCTTCCTACTCACTGCAGGGTTTTGCTTCTCAGCTTTGAGCTCATCAAATGACCCAACCATTGTTGGCAGTGTGCTTACATTATCTAATCTCCTGTTACATTGTTGTTCCTCCTGGTCCATTGACATTTGCTTCAGGGCAGCAAACAGGCCAACTATGACTCTCTGAATTTTAGCTTAGTGGAATTCCTGGTATATAAGATGTTTAACAAATATTTATTAATCAACTCACTCAATATTTAAGAACCATTTAAATGTCTATTTTATACCAAGTACTTATTAAGGTCAAGACTAAAAAAGGGTCCTATCTTTCAAGAGAATAAATGCTAGTAGGAGAAAGAACTATCATAAACACAGGAAAATAGAGTGTGGGTTTTTTTCAAAAGAAGTAATAAACTAGAGAGGAAGAAGATTAATGATGAAGAGACCTCTGAAGAGAAGGGAGCTTTGGAATGGGAAACAAGTCAGATGTCAGTCTCAAAAGGGGATGGTAACTACAAAATGCCTCGGAGAGGCTAAGGCAGACCATCACTAAAAATTGAGCTCTCTGGCATATAGAAACATTGTGGTCTTTGATCCCTAAGAACGGTGCTGCAGCTAAAAAACAAACAAACAAAACAAACAAACAACAACAACACCTTCATTTGGTGATGCGGTACAAGTCCTTACTTGTGTGGTAATTCAGGACATCCTTCAACTGGAACAACCGAGGACTTCACTGGGGCCAGGAGACTCTGAGCATCCTGACGTGTTAGCAGGCGGGGGGTGTTTTGCTCCCAGTAGATTCCATTAATTAAACAAGTTGTATAGGGCGCAATCTGTAAAGCAAGTTCCACGTTCAACAAAACAGGATGTAGTTTACGTTAATACTGTGTACAGAGAGAACACTGTATCAGAGCTAGGGATAAAGGCCAAGGTCAGTCATCAGTGTCACTTCTACAGAACATTTTATTGTCCAGGTCACCTGCCATCTTCTGAGGAAAGAAAAATAGTCACCCACCTTTCACTGTCAAATTACTCCATGATAGGATATAAATATAATAAATATATTAAGATTTTATTCTGTAATATATTGCACAGCTAGGAAACAATAACAAAGAGTCAAGTAACCCAGAACTCTATCTCCAGTTCAAATACCAGAGAACATAACTTTAATCAAAGTCAATTCTCTGAACTCTGTTGCTCTTATCTGCCACATAGGAGTTATGATCTTCAAAAGTACGCTTTGAGGATTAATCAGCTAACTGCTAACACATACTCACGCACTTGCCCATGAGGCAAGTGTCTCGCCATTGGTTCTGGTGCGCATCTGAGCTAATCACTAATACTTAAGGTTCAAGATAAAATTAAGGGCTGAGAATCAATTAGGGGGCTCATCATTATGGACACTATCTCTTATCCTCAATATTCCTTATCGTCTGTAGGTCTTTGTCTAGTGGAATTGTCAGCCCAGAAATCATATACGCACAAGTAAAACTGAACAGACTGAGCAAGTTTTATTTATTTATTTATTTATTTATTTATTTATTTAGGCATATCTCTGGTTGGGGGGGGGCGTGGAAGCAGCCATGCATTTGAGAGGGATCAAGGCACAGTTCTTGGGCGTGGTTGGCAGGAGGAAGGGGGGGCGGTACTAAACAACATGAAACTAGAGAGGAAGCAGTGAAATGTACTAGATTTCAATGTGTTTTCAATTTAAATTATTTTCATATATTCTTTTATTCCTTAAGCATCTCAAGGCACTCTTACATGGAAGGGAAGAGCTTTCCCTGTAGCACACTACCCATGCTAAAGTAGCTAAATTTCATACCAGAAACTACAAGGGCTACATTGTGAAAACACATTTAAAATTATTTAAAGCATTTCTTTTCATAATATGTGTATGCACTTCGAGCTAGTATTTGCTTTTTAGTTTGTTGGCTTATTTTGAGGACAGTCGTTACATGACTAATTGTGTTTCTTAGAAGATAAAACTTCTAAGAAAGTTTGCCTACTGAAGGGATTGGGTTTGTCTTTTGGTCAAAGAGAATAGCCTAGTGCTTATATAGCTGGGCCATTTCTCCTCTCATCCTGCAGTCAAGTCAGTCACAAGCATTTGGAAATCATTGGCTGCTGTGGTTGGGATCCTGAGTTACTATGAAAGCCCAGCCTTGGCACTACTTAACCGAAGTAAAACTGCCAAAGGGTAAACCCTGGTACAAAGTCTTCCAGTCGCTGAGATGTGCCTTTAAGGGGATGTTAGACTGCAAGTCTCTGCTCTACCTCTCTTCTTCCTTCTGATCTGGGATGCTTACTCCAAACTTCTGCTCCGTACCCCTGCCATCCCCAGCCCTTAACAGAGCGAAAGCAGCGTGACTGTCTAATCTTTGACTTAAATCTTTTTCCAAAACTGTGTGCTTAAGTAAATCCTTCCTTTTTATAAAGTTGCTTTGAGTATTTTCTTGTAAACATGTAGCACTGACTAAAAACAATAATCGATACTGAGAGAAGGGATTATTACTGTTACTATGCTGGGAAATACTGAGGCGCTTCGGAAAGAACTGGCTGACAGAAGGTGGACATGGAATAACAGGCTAGTAGAGCATCACAGAACAAGCTGGGGTGTCACTCAGGGGACAAATGCTTGCCTGTCGTACACAAAGCCCTAGCTAGCTTCCCTCCCTGGTACCATACACAAAGTTATAAGGAGTCGTTACCAGGCATAGCGGTGGCTTGTGCCTATGCTGCCAGAACTCAGGAGAGAGAGAGAGAGTGCGAGCGAGAGAGAGACAGAGAGAAACAGAGAGAGACAGAGAGAGACAGAGACAGACAGACAGACAGACAGACAGACAGACAGAAAATGCGAGGGTTTGAGGACAGCAGGGGATGCAAGTGAAATCTGAACAAACCTAAGCCATAGAGAAGGGGCCTGTCTCAAAAAATAAACAAACAAAAATGAAAACAAAAGACAAATAATAAAAGGATATGGAGAAGGAAAGAAAGAGAGGGAGAGAGAGAGAGAGGAAGGAAGGAAGGAAGGAAGGAAGGAAGGAAGGAAGGAAGGAAGGAAGGAAG
>JADRCD010197894.1:0-10913 GCA_019843815.1 Montemys delectorum
TTTTTTCTTTCTCCTTGCATGCTCTGCTCTACCTTTTCCCTCACCCTCAGTAGTTTACGAGGTTTTTCTCTCCAGGCATTCTTTATTTAGTTTCTAATTATATTTCCTATAATATTCTGTCTCAGTGTATTGAATGACTAACTTAGCATGTCATTACATTCTAAACTAAAACAGTTTCTCATCTAGGAGGGTTTCCTGGCTGTCTTTCTGTAGCTGATCCTTCCTCATGTTGGTTTCTAGCACACCAAATGTTTTTCTTATTCCCCCAGTTAGATGCTATACTAGGAGCATCGTCTGTATGACTGTGCATGAGAATATTCAGGGTAAAAAGAAAAGAGACAAGATAAGAAGACCATTAGAGAGCATGTGATAGCACACCTGAAAAAAAATTGGAAAAACAAAAAGGCTATAAAATAAAAAGTAAGAAACAGCTCCCAGATCATGCTTGGTGGTGTGAGGCATAAAGGAATTAAAAATCAATCTGAGAGTTAGGACAGGTGGCTCAATAACAACAGATGGTCAATCCAAGAACACAGTCCTATGAAGTCTAAAATCTAATTTGTGTGGAGTTGGGGGTGGGTAAATTAAACAGAAAAATAGCTAGCTTTCATAGCAGTGAAGGTAACTAGGCAAGCAGCAAGGGGAAAAAGACATGGTTTTATCTTGCTGTGTACCTTAAACACTATAACGACAACCTGTCAGGAAAGAGAGGTTCCCTGGTACAATGTTAGCATGACCGCTCTGAGGTTACCCACTGTTTTCTTGCAGAGACAAGACCCTCTCTGCAGTATGAAATTATAATGCTATGATTTATTTAAAAGCCTGTGGCTGGGAAGTCAAGGATAGGAAGAGCCATAATACCAGAAAGTCTGCTTTGAAACAGTCTGTCTCAGAAATGGCTGAATAAATAAAACCCGAACAATGGCAATAACAATAGACTTGTTACCATAGAAGGGCAAGGGGAATCTCACAGAATCCAATCCCTAGAAAAAGAACTGCAGGCACCCAATGACTCCTGGGAGAGAGAATTGGCCTCTTGTCCTTCAATAATGTTCTATAGGAGTTCATAAAATCATTTCATGCATAAATAAAATTAATTTTGAACTATCCTCCCACATCTTCTCCCCTCTCCTTCCCATCAGTCACTATTTTCCCTCCAGTTTCACTTCTAGTTCTTCACACCAGCACTTCATTAACAGTGACTTTATGTCTATAGCCCAAAACACCCAGGATACATTCACTGTGGGCAACAACAACAGGGAGAACACTGACACAAAGCAGTGCTAAACAAGAACACAATGCAAAGTTTTACAAGGACAGAGGTTTCAACGAAACCAAGTGTGGTCTAGGTGTAAGGTAGTAATGTGAAGGCGGACAACAGGAACCAGACTGAGAAGGCTGCCTGTCATTTTGGATATTGTCAGTTATAATCCATGGAACTAAGTAAATTCAGACAAATAACTTTTAAAAAATTTTTTAGAGATTTGTACTTACATGGACTATATTTGAACCCAAACCTATCTGGATTCAGATACTGACATTACCTTTTATTGTCTGTTAAAATTCAAACACATGTTAAAGTCTATCCATAATTCTATCTCCTTGTTTGTTAAAATGAATTTTTCTATATTACAAAGGAAAACTTAAAAGATAGAGAGAAGAGTGACTTTTAAGCATTATTATGAAGCCTAGCCAAGTATAATTAATCTCTCAAAAGATAAATATAACACTTTTATTTGGTACTTTTTTTATACAGTCAGCAAATATTTCAAACATCAAAATACCCAAAAGACATCTTGGAAATATCCTTACTAATTATCTTTAGAGATATTCATAATAATTACTCTTCATACGATTTATTTGTCTCTGGTTGTTTCAGAAACTAGTCCTATCCCAGTGGACCACTAATTGCTCTTTAAGCAACACCCTTAATCAGATTAAATCCAAAATGAACTGTAAGGACAGCTGATGTAAGTGGAATGAGCTTTGAGTCTGTTCCTTATAGAAGGTGTCTCTCTGGAAACAGCCGGCTTTTAACACTATTAAAGTGATGGGGAACAGAGCTGCACTTTCACTTACATGGACAGAATGATGAGATCCTCTAATCGGTAATGTTTATTCTTTGAAGAACTTTGAAAAGTTAAGGATAAATACTATAGATGCATACTAAAACTACTAGACTTTTATAAATGCTGTAAATACAGTTACTTGCTAACTAGCTATGCTATCGAATGATAAAAATCCAGTTAAGAAGTATGACAGCATCTGAGTAGCATGGGCGGGACAGGCTATGGTGGCAGAGACAGTTGCAGGCAGAGAAGAACCAGTTTGGGCTTCACTAACATTAAAAGTAATGTGCCCTAGCAAGGTCTATAGTTAGAAAAGATATCCCTTATTGAGATGACCAGTTGAATAAGAAGGAGCAGGAAACTTTCTTTCAAGACAACTCAAACTGCTACAATCTCTTAGTTGCATTAACTCCCTTTAAAAAGAATAAATCAAACACTTTTTAATGCTTTCATTGTAAAAATAATGGATGTGTGTGATCACTATATGCTTGACTTAAAAATTCCCACTTTTTTCACATGTCAAATATCATGGGTATTCACATATAATAAATTCCTATACATATCAGCTTAGAAATGTTAGATTAATAAAGATACATTTTTAGTATTAGGTGTGGTAGCACACTTCTGTAGTCCTCACACTGCCATGGGGAAGCAGGAGGACCACGAGTTCAAAGACATCCTAAGTCTCTATAGGGAATTTTAGGCCCTCTTAGGCTTCATAGACTCTGTCTCTAAAAATTACTATTCAGTCAGTTAGTCCTCAATTTTCTAAGTCTGTAGAGATAAGAAAGACTAAAAAGGAAGAGATACATTTCAGACTAAAACTGTTGGAACATAAAGAATTCTCCTGAACAAAGTTTAAAAAGAAAAGCACAGCTCTCTCTCACTAGCATTTCACCTATTTCTAATCTGTTAATCACCCTGATTTCTGTTCTAAAATCTGGAAAAGAAAACTCAAAGTATGTTTTAAGAAGTATCACAGTGTTTTGTCTTATATAATTTTTAATACAATCTGTGACATGAAAAATGAAGTTTAACATAAGGACAAAAATTGGACTTTGTAGTTAGTAGATCATGGAACTGTCATGGCTTAGACACACCTTCTGTGATACTCTTGCATTATCTATAGTATTTTCAGAAACTGTTTTATACCTGAAAAACTGAAAATCATGATTTGTTTTGCATAGTGTTTCTGGTTGAGTAGCAATACAACGAGCATTCTAGGATGATCTTTTTTCCATTTTAAGAGAATCTAGGCTTTACTTTCATCAAGTTGTGTGAAAATGGTGAGAGATATTACATGTATGTGAAAACATCAAGAGATATATAAGAGTTACTATTTGTGCCAAATATCTCCAACACAATGAAAGTAAAGAAGGACCAGATATATGGAGAATGAGTTAAAAACAGAAATTATGTTTTATGAAATTAAGGCTTAAAATAATAAAACATATGAATTGAGAAATTTCACTTAAGAAAAAGAACTTGTTAGAAAATTATAGCTAATTTTCAAATTTTAGAAAATTTGGCATGCAGAAAACTCTTCACTTTTGTAGAGCAGTAGAAAATGTCTCATAGGTATAAATTCTATGACACTCTTGGAATTTGGAATACAAACTTACTTGGAAGCACACAGTGAGAAAGAGAGGAGAGAGAGAGGATATTTAAGTTTGAAATTTCAAACATATTCCATGTGTAAATTACATATTCCCTAGAATTAAACAAATTATGAAAATAAAACAAGGTTGAGATTTTGTTTGTAATATATAGTGTCAAAGAAGTTTAATGTTTTTAAACTTATTAAGAGAGTTTTTACTTGATTTATAATCAACTTGAGGTGTCTTGGTACATATTTTACCTAATGTTGCTAAGGATGTTTTTATTCAGAGTACTTGAGTGATTCTCGACCTCTCTAAAGTAGAAACACTTCAATTAAGTCCTCATGTTGTGATGACTCCAGACCATATAATTATTTTTGTTTATACTTTTCCTAACTATAATTTTTCTACTGGGATGAATTGTAGTAAAAAGATCTGTGTTCTCCATGGCTCTTATGTGAATGATAATGGGTCACTACCCACAGGTTGAGGAAACACTGCTCTAATTAAAACATGGAAAGAGTTACAGGATGAGTTTTAGGGGATACTCCAGGTTTATTTTTCATTTGTTTGCAGAGTTATTCCTATCGACCTCAGCAAAACATGCACTCTACACGAGGAGGACTTCAGCCACAAACAGTGGGCAGTGCCACCATGGAGGCAGCTAATAAGTCAGAACTCTCTCCAAGCACCTTCTGGCTGACGGGCATCCCAGGCCTAGAGCACCTCCATGTCTGGATTGGGATTCCCTTCTGTTCCATGTACATGGTGGCCCTGATGGGGAATGTGACTATCCTGGCCGTGGTGAGAGCTGAACGCAGCCTCCATGAGCCCATGTTCCTCTTCCTGTGCATGCTGTCTGTCACTGACCTGGTCCTCTCCACGTCTACATTGCCACGCATGCTCTGTCTCTTCTGGATGGAAGCCCATGATATCGCCTTCGATGCATGCCTTGCTCAAATGTTCTTCATCCACAGCTTCACGGCCATGGAATCTGGCTTCTTCTTGGCTATGGCCATTGACCGATATGTGGCCATCTGTGACCCACTGCGTCATACCACCATTCTCACCAACAGTCGCATTGCCAAGATGGGAGCAGTTGTGGTGCTGCGGGGTGTAGGCTTTTTCTCCCCACACCCCATCCTGCTCAAGCAACTGCCTTACTGCAGAACTCGAATCATTGCACACACCTACTGTGAGTTCATGGCTGTGGTGAAGCTGGCGTGTGTGGACACAGGAGCCACCAAGCGTTACAGCCTCAGTGTGGCTTCTGTCATTGGTTCTTGTGATGGTTTCTTCATCGCCCTCTCTTACGTTCTTATCCTCCGTGCAGTTTTTCGTCTTCCATCTCGAGAAGCAAGTCTTAAAGCCTTAGGCACCTGTGGCTCTCATGTCTGTGTAATCCTTGTTTTCTACTCTACAGCTGTCTTTACATTCCTGACCCACCGTTTTGGCCACAATGTGGCACCCCAAATTCATATCTTCATAGCCAATATGTACCTTCTGGTACCACCCTTTCTAAACCCCATTGTTTATGGTATTAGGACAAAGAAAATTAGAGAGTATGTTCTTAGTTTTCTTAGAATAAAAGTTTCCTGATGTTTCAGAAGTTGTCTGCAGAGAAAGTGACAACATAGGATGAACCCATGCAAGTCACTCGAGCCTTCTATGTAACTGTCATCTTTGTGTTTTCTCACAGGAATTAGAGATTTTTGTCTCATATTTGGAGCAATCTTTTCACATAATATTAATGTGTGGATTATAATAAAACTAGCAAGTAAAAAAAAATATGGGCATTTGCCTTTCAGAGGCTATTCTGTGAGCTTGATGTGCATTAAATGTATCTCTTAAGTTCTTGCTTTTGCCAATGTGTGATGTAATGGATAGAGGCTTATTTATAAATCAAAGAGTCACAAATGACATTAAACTCTTAAAAACAAGCCCATGAAGAACACATAATTGAAAAATTGAAAACCACTGACAATATACTATAAAGAGGTATAATGATCTAGTAGCATCAGCATATGAGGAACATTTCACACAGTCACAGCAATTGACACAGCAATTTCTCAATCAGATGTGCTACAATCCAGCACTGTAGCCATTAAGCCCACATTTTCTAAGCTCTGGATTTCAATGGAATATTGTTCCTTACTAAGAGTAAACTTTGTTTGACTGTCGAATATGCATGAAGCCCAGGGTTCACTCTGTAATATTTTCTAAAGCATGTATGCCAAAAAAATTATAGTAACTTGTATTCAGTACTGAATTTTTATCTTAACTAACACTTGGTCTGTATTATAATAGTCCTCAAAGCTTCACAACTTTTTTTTCTCACACTACATCCTTATTTGTATTTACACCAAAAGCCCTGTCAAGAGCAGTGAATTTGATATATTTTTGATGCTATTATATGTAGATTACTGTCTGTATGCAGGTGAGGTCAAGTGATATATAAGGCTAGAGCCTGTGTTTGGGCAATGGAAAAGAAAGGCGGGGCTAAGAATTTTAGAGCAAGAAGACAGGAGACAGATAAGGGAGAAAGACAGAGAAAGATAGAGGAAGTGGATGAACCAAATCCATGTGGCTTGAAATAGCCACAGGTTTCCATAGGTAACTATGGATATCATAGAAAAGCTATAGAATAATATATGGCAATTTGTCCAATCTAGGTGGGCAGCTTGTATCAATATCAACTGAGTTTTGAGCACTTTATGTGGGCATTTTGTGGGTTGGGAATCTACAGTTAAAAATCTGACTGATAAATTACAAGCCTCTGGAGTTTTCTTTATATGGGGCTGGAGTTTAGAGCAAGTCTTGGCAGACTAGCTGCAGGGGACAAATGACAGGGAATGAGAGCGGTCCTGCAGCAAGTGGAACCACAGGAAATTGGGTGGACTTCCAATCGGGGCTAGCCATGGGGGCGGGGAGACCGCTGTTGCTGGAGAGTAGCGGGTGTTAGCATGGATTGTTTTTCAATAATTACATGCTACAATTATGTGACATTATTTCTTGTTAAATAAAAAGTACAGACTAGTTTGTAAAGCAGTTTACATTTTTTATGGATGCTTATTCTATCAGAAACATTGAAGATCAAATTGGTAATGAAAATATAAATATATATATATGAAAAATATAACCCATTTTAGCTATACCTCAAAATAAGGTAACTCTAATCTTTCTTAGTCTATAAGGGAATAAATATTTCAGAAGCAGTCAATAAAGTTGATGTTAATTTCACTATGGTAATGCTGTCTTTATAAAAATTTACAATTTCTAAGTATTATTTTCTCCTTTCTTTTCTCATTCTTTGTTTTAACTAAAATCTACAAACTTATTGAAGGTACATATCTGAACTCATTTACTCTCTACTAAATTCTTATCACCAAAACTGTTTCAGCAATTCTTTTAATTACTATATCTAGTTTCTCCTCTATATATGTCAGAGTTTTTGTCCTAGCATAGATAATTAATATATGGGTAGATGATAGGTAGGTAAATCACGGATACACAGGTAAGTAGATACCAATATGTATGTGAGGAAGGCTTACTAAATCATCATTCTCCAGTTTCTCTTAGTTTCCTCCACATCCTTGTGTACTGTTTTCTACATATGAAGACTCGCATCTGCAGTCAAGCCACAGTACTCTTCCTATCTTTGTCTTTGCTAATTTTCCACCGTTCTACATCTTTCTTACTTAGGAAAAACTAGATGTTATTAAAAATTGAACTACCACTTAAACTCCTGCAGTTTGTTTGAAAGATTAATTTCTTCAACTCATACTGACAAAATTTCACCTTGGCATATTGTGTATCTCACAATATATCATTGTATATTTCAATATAAAATAAAAATAATCTACTATATAAACAATCTGAAAGAAAGAAAAAAAAAACACATGATCATGCCAATAGATGGAGAAAAGGCCTGTGTGTCAAAATATAACACACACACATGATAAAAGTCCTGAAGAGATTAGAGATGCAAGGAGCATATTGTGGGGTAATGTGGGGCAGTGGTCTGCTCAGGTAACTTAGACTCAGTAGAGTATTTGGCCTTGAGCCCTGGAGCCTTCGTGAGCAGTTTTCTGCTTGCAGGGGGCTGAAGGAGCGTGGCCATAATTCCTGAGTCTTTGGTTCCTGTTTCAATCACAACCCCTCTCAACTGGCCCTGCAGGAGATGTGTGCTTTATCAGGCAGACAGTGCCCCAAGCTCCCAGCATTCTAGGTGGACCCTATCCTTAGTCATCTGACCACAAATCAGACATGCCACACTCCATACAATAAAAGGGGCAGTTTGCCCCCTCCTTGCTCTCTTGCTCTTTGTCTCTTCTCTTTGTCTCTGCTTTCCCTCTCTTATTCTTTCTTTCCCTTTTGCTCTTTGTTCCTCTCTTGCTTTCTTTTTTTCCTTTCTCTCTCTCTCTCTCCTTCTCATCTCCTCTCCTTCCTCCTCTCTACTTGAATGGCCTATTTTCCCCTTCCTACAATAAAATATCTCATTTATACATTGCCTCCTTCTAACTAACGTGCCGTGCAGCCGCAGTTCAGCACCAGGGAGAGAGAGAGAGAGAGAGAGAGAGAGAGAGAGAGAGAGAGAGAGAGAGAGAGACAGAGACAGAGACAGAGAGACAGAGAGACAGAGAGACAGAGAGACAGAGAGACAGAGACAGAGAGAGAGAGTGATTGACCTCAGCAGAAGGCCCCACCCTTGGTACAACAACACATGTCAACAGTCAACATAATAAAGGCAATTTGTAGCAAGCCCAAAGCCAACTTCAAATTAAATGGAGAGGATCTCAAAGTAATTTCACTAAATCAGGAACAAGACAAGGCTGTCCATCGTGTCCACACTTGTTCAATAGAGTACTTGAAGTCTTACCTGTAGCAATAAGGCAACTAAAGGATATTAGGGGAGTGCAAATTAGAAAGGGAGAAGTCAAAGTCTCTTTGTTCACATATGATATGACAGTATACATAAGTGACCTGAAAAATTCCGCCAGGAAACTCCTATAGCTACTAAACATTTTCAGCAAAGTAGAGGGATACAAAATTAACTCACAAAAAATTAGTAGCTTTCCTATATCCAAATGCTAAAGGAAACCAGGAAAACATCATTCACAATAGCATCAAATAACATTAAAATATCTTGGTTTAACTCTAGCCAAGAAAGTAAAGCACTTATTTTAATTAGTCTTAATTCAAATAAACAAAATAAATCCTTCACTAAGTGATGCAAAAATGGAACAAAATAGTTCTATGTTAGTTCTCCTATTTAAGTTTTATTGCCTACTCAGTTTGTCTCCCTTGATACATTATAGAGACATTCATGGGGTCCTGTATAAACACTACTACTGGTCAGAGGAGGAGCATTACTCTAAGTATAATTTAACCATTTATAAAGAGGGATGAATTTTTAAAATTTAATAAATGTTTTAATATTGAGTTGGTTTCTATATATTTTTCATTTTGGAGGCGATTTCTAAGGGATAACTCTATATGAAATCAATGCATTTTCTTTCTCTTTATTACTAAAAAAAATGTACATTTTATATTTATTTCAAGTTCCCTTGTCTTTTTATTTAGTCTTCCATCCACAATATACCCCAATCACAGCCTCCCTTTCCTGTACTTCAAGTTCCCTCCTCTTCCTTCTTTTACTAAAACAAATTTCTATAGGTTCTGCTTGAATCCTCTTTCTGGCTACTTTAGCCTCCTTTCTGTTCATGAATCAGATTGTAATCATTAGGTCTGAGTGATGAAAATGGCTCAATTTTACCTCCTATTATCTGTGGCATAAATTTAAATACTGAGAACACTGAACAACTCTACCTTACAGGTTTTTGGTTGCTTTGTTTGTATTATATCTGGGTTTTGTTTTGTCATAGGCAAGAGACTTTGGTATTTATTTAGTCACACTATGTAACGGGGCACAAGTCCAGGCCCTAGTACCCCAACTGACAAGACCTGCACTCATCCTACAGACCCATTAAATTAATAAGTGATAATGAAAATCAAAAGACAAGATACAGCAAATGTGGACACATTGGAAATATCACATATGGAGTGGTACAAGTAACTTGACATCTTTTATCATCTAGTATATCTCCAATAAAATACTATGAGACACATTGCATTTAAATTCTTTCCTTTCTCCATCTCTTATATCTTTATTTTTTCATTTATTTCTTAAATTTTATATATGTATACTGTATTTACACCATTTCCCCCTTCATTATAACAACTACTTTTCTGTCCCTTTCCTGTCCCTCCTCAAATGCATTATTTTTTTAAAATTAGTATTTGTATATGCATATGTGTGTGTTATATGAACACATATATAAATACAATCTATTGAACTTCTCCAGGGTTGAACTCCTCTGATTAATTATCCAATATCAAGTGATCATCCCCCAAAACACATACATTTGAGAAACATTAAATCTTTAATACTAAAAAGATTGAATATTCATGAGACTTGTTGTTATATTTCTCTCTGGCGTATGCTGGGCACCTTGGGGAGAACAAAAACACCTGGGTTACTCTTTCAGTCTCTGAGTGGCTGCACTTCTTCAGTTGTTTATATAACTGATGTCAGCAGCAGGTATAACAATGGCAGAAATACATCAGCATCTGCTGATAAAGGTAGGATCACATATGGTACATGTAGCTCACCATTCCATTCTCCAGATAAACAGAGTATGAGTACTTAACCCTTAGGAGAGCCAGAATAGTGTTGCACAGCGGCACAGAACAAGGCGTTGTGAAGACTGCAATGTAGAGTAAACAAAGTTGTTAAACTCCCACAAACCATTTTATATTCCCTATTTATATGAAGGAATAGACTATCTCAGCTGACATATGTCTTGAACCATCATCCATTATTTCCATCTAAAGTTGTCTTTGTTCCAGTAACTGTGAAGCTTTTCCACCTGATTTTTCTCCAGAAGTGGCATGCCACATAATTGGAATTTATTAAAGATAAGTAATCTCATGAAGTGTGGGAATATTTTCCCTTTAAATTATTTTTTATCACTGTTCCAGCAAAGGACACACAGCTGTGATTTGTGTCCATAATAGTCCTAAGTCAATTATTTGTTCCTTTGTGCGTTTATACTTGCTCATTATATCCTTCGTTAGTCTTAAACGTAGTGAATAATTGACAGGTTTGGTCTTCTTTTAAAAGCATGCTTTTCTATTTTCTACATTTATTTATTTCTTTGTATAATTTTTACATATATAGCAAGGT
>JADRCD010197895.1:0-13278 GCA_019843815.1 Montemys delectorum
ACAGCACTGAACATGTTTATCTCCTGTTCTCTCCTAGTCACTTACTCAGAATATTAACCCATCTTTCTTAGGGTCCCATTAGAAAACTTGCTGGAGGTTAGGGAATGGATAGACTCAGTTTTGGTGCATTGACAAACACTGTTATAGTGATCGTATCAATTTACCTGCCTGTCAGTAGTTTCTGAAAATTCCAGTTCCTCCAGAACCTTGTCAACACTTAATATTGTCAGTCTCAGCCATCCTAGTGAGTAGGTCATAGTAGATAATGAGTTTGAATTTTCTACCTACTGCTAACATTTAGTAATTTTCCATGTTTGTTGGCCATTTGGAGACTGGATATTTTCTTCAAATGTCTTGTTTACATTTTGCTGAGTAGTATATTTAAGAATTTTAAGAATTTAAGTAAATAAATGTTTATATGTAACTGTTCAAGTTGTATGGAGTTACTTAAGTCTAAAGATTCTTAAGTCTTTGCCTGCCATCTGCCTTGGCTATTTTCTCTTCAAATATTATTTCTACCTCATTCTCTCTGCCCCTTTTCTTTTGACATTTTGACTACATATTTATTAAGCCTTTAAAATCTCGTTCTGTATAGTCCATCCTGTGTGTATGTGCATTTGCCTGTCTGCCTGGGTGTCTGTGTGTGGTATGGTACATACATTTGAGTGTGTAGATATTTTCAAAAGTGCAGACAGAGTTTAGAGCTAGACATTGAACCTGTTCTACTATCACTCTCTCCCTGATGTCCTTGCATGACTGTTATTGAATTGGAAATTTGTCCTTTCTGGCTGGTAATAAGCTCCCTGGATCAACCTCTCTGATCCCCAGTGTTAAAGTTACAGACACACTTTGCTATGCTCTGCTTTCTATGTAGGTCCTAAGGATTTGAACTCCTATCCTCATGCTTGCAGAACAAGAGCTCTTACCCACTGAGTCATCTCCCAAGCTCCCACCTCACAATTTTCTATACTTATCATTTGTCCCCTATGTTTTAATTTGTATATTTGGGTTTTTTGCCTTTACCAATCCATCAACCCTTTCTTCTGCTACAGCTAACCCATTAAAGACGTATACCTAATAACTGAGGTTGGTCACTGCACTTACCAGTCTTACAATTTCCATTTGATTCTTTTAAAGATAAATTCTGATATTTGGCATCAATTTTCTTGAATATATTAATACCGATTATTTAAAATTAAACATAATACTTTCATATGCCTGGATTTATGATTTGAACCTAGGAGTTTGAAAATGAAATGGTAGACTGATTTCTATTGTTTCCCAGTGGGTTTTGATAATTCCATCCTGACTTCTGTCATGCCTGGTTTATATTTTATGGCATACTGTACAAACGTATGTGAGAAATTGCAGAGTTTCTGCTCAATGCCATTTTCCTCCACAGAGGATTACATTTTCTTCTGGCCAGTAGATAAGGGAAGTTTATCTTTAATAATGGATGAAAATATTTCAGGGCTTGGTTTCATGTTTGGAGGGCTCATCTATTCTTGATTGCCTTTAAACCCAAGGCAGAACAGTTTAGATGTCTCAGCTGAAGACACGCATTGCCTATCAGGGATCGGGGCTCCTTCTCGTTGGCAGCCCTTCATAAACAAGCGTCAGTACACAAAATAGCATTTGATCACCACACGTCAGCTTGCACGCTGATTCCTCCGAGGATGGCTAAGCAATATTCATCTGTAGGAAACATGGCTTCTGAGGAACTGACATACATCTAGGAATTAAACCTCCACACATAGGAATTTCACTTCCGCTCACTTCAGTGGGACCATCTCTGACCTCCCCGCCCTCCCCAGACAGACACTCACTTTGTCCTGTCTCCGTTTTATGATCATCCCTGCTCAACCCCCTCTGTTATAACCAGAGGACTCCCAATTCATTACTGTACTCCTGTGAACCCTGTTAGCTTAAGCCATCACAGAGTTCTGTTTCCCAAATACAAGACAACTCGACTAGCCCTCTAGATCTGCCATCCTATGCATGCAGCTCCTCTGAGAATACATTCCCACCACACCAATAACTGGCATTTTCCACCCAAGAGCATTAGGCTCAGTCCCTTAATTTTTGAATCATTCTGTAAATTACTGGTCACAGCTGTCACTGATGAAGTCAAATCTTCCCTGGGCTTCCATAGTCTCCTAACGCCTTATCCTTGAGCTGATTTGTGCATCTCTCAGTAAGGGTCCACATCTCTCTCCCCTCTGTGCACTGTGGTACCCTCTCTGTGCAGTTACAGTCTCTGATAGCCTCACTTCTCTTTGAACATCCCTGGTTATTAGAGAGCCACACTTAGATCTGCTGGGGCAGAGATAAGCACTCTTGCTATATTTTGGCTAAACTCTTGGCCCATAGAATTTTCAAGAATGTGAAAGTACAAGGACTAGCTTTTAATCAGCTATGCATGGCTGGTTAGGAAGCAATAGGTAAATAAACAGAGAGAAAGTCCATCTGGCCTCTAGAATATAGAGGTTTCCTGCTAATGGTGCCCATATTTATATATCAAGCTACAATTCTCTACTGAGCTTCAGATTCAAACATTCCTCTGTTTTCTTTCTTTCTTGAAAAATTATCTTTCTTTCTATATTAACATATATTAATTACACCAAATAATGGACCCCACTGTACTACTGTCATGCATGAACATGACTTTCTTTGATCACATTCACCCCTCGTTGTCTTCTCTTGTCTCTCCTGCCCTTCCTTCCTTTTCCCAGACTCCCTTCAACTTTTCTATCTGTTTTCTTAAAGTCTGGGCTCCACATATAAGAAAATATGAAATATTTGTGTTCATGAATTGAGTTTGAGTCCCACTTCATACATCAAGCTCCTGCTTTCTCAAAAGCCACATTTACTCTCCAACAGGTGCTACATGTTTATATTTAGTGGTGTTAGATTTCTGACCCTCCCCAAGCCCCTTCACCCTGGCCTATCCCACTACCTGCTTCTCATTTTAATGAGTGACATAAACACACACTTTATTATTTCTCCCCATTCAGTTCATTTGAAACTCTACAGTCCTCACCTACCATCATTTTCTGAACTCTGGTGCTCTCATTTCTGCAAGCATCTCTTCTGTGAGCATCTCTATCCAGTCACCATGCCAGAGATAAATCTTCCTAGTCTTTCTGTCTCTAATATAAACCAGGGAGACTGCTTACCAAGTTCAAAATGCTTTGGAGGTTCCTCAGTTCTTAACAGGATAAAACGCTAAGTCCTTGCAGTCACACATAGAGAACTCCATAAACTGGACCCTGTTTGGCCTGAGCCCAGCCTTCCTCTTCATCCTCATTGCCCAGCTACTCAGAAACAGTGTGCTTTCTGAACAAACCTGCTCACCTCACTGTCTCTGCTCATGCTGCTCCTTTGACCTGTGTACATCCTTCTCCCATTTCTCTTACAGCATGCCTTGAAAACATTCCATCTTTCTAGACCCTGCTCTGGCAACCCTTCTTATTGCTGTGCCTTTATAGCTGGAAGCTACTCACTTACTTCCAAGTAAGTCATATATTCTTAGAGCACACTTAGAAATTAAAAAGGAGAGAATGAATGAGTCGTACTAGCACCTACTACCACCTCCCTGATACCTGGCTTTCAATTTGTCTCCTTACTTTGCGTTTCCTCCCTGTGCCTAGTTAATATTTTGAGTGAGTACACATTCCTTTGTAATTATAAGTTCCATGAATGTTTGTTTTAATGTGATTAATACAGTAAGTCATTATTAAGAAGGGGGAAAAAACCTTTAGAACAGTACAGAAGTTCAACAACAGGAAGCAGCTCAGTGCTATGCACTATCTTTGTGATGAAGCCACTAGACCACGGGAATGATCATATTCATGGACCAGAAGGAACAATACTGTCAATATATTCCTTTTCTCATAATAGGATTATGGATTGGAGAAAAAAACTCAAAAGTCCAGAAGCCCTTTTTTTGCTGAAATTGACTAGTTGATTTGAGAATTTACATAAGAAGGCTAAGAACCTAGATTCACCACAATATCTGAAAGAATCCACTATCTCCTTACTGGATTTCAATACTTGCTATAAAGCCATAGCAATCAAAAATATGGTGCTGAGATAAAAATGGTATAAATAGATAATCAATAAAGCTGAAGGGAACATGAAGAGAGAACCTCTTCCCACCCCCCACTGATGATTAGTTTCAAAGAAAGGAGTGAGATAGTTCAATGCAAAATAATAGATTTTTATAGGAGATCTTGGAATAACTAGATGCAATGGGATAACTCAATGCTTGGGATAACTCAAGCAATGAATCTTGACCCTCAATTCACATAGTATATAAACATTAATTCAAGGTGCTCCAGAGACCTAACTATAAAAGAGAAAACTGTAAAATTTTTAGAATATAGCAAGAGAAATTACCTAGGGTTACATTATGGTATAAAAACATGAACCATAAAACTAAATTGGATTTCATTAATATAAAAAATATTTCTTTGAAGCATTATGCTAAGCAATCCACAGACTTGGATACAAATGAAATACTGTATAAAATATTTTCATATATTTTATTTTATATAAAGAACTATTATGGAATCCTAGGAAGACAATCTGATTTGAAAATGAGTAGAAGAGGCTGAGTGTGGTGGCCAACACTTGTAACCATAGCATTCGTGAGGCTGAGGCAGAAGGATCTCCAATCTGAGGCTAGCCTAGATGATATAATGTGATACCATCTCAAAACCATCTGAATATATTTCACCAGAGAAACACATGGAAGCATGCTTCACATCATTAGCCATTCCAACTTAAAACCACAGGGAACCCCAACCAAACTCAGAGTTTCTAAAATTGATAGGGTCAGAAAAACCAAGCCCATGAAGTGTTGGTGAGGATTCAGGGTGAGTGGAATTCTTTCCGTTGCTGGGGAAGATAGATAACTACATAGCCACTTTGGAAATCAATTGGGTGGCGTCTTTGTTAATTAAATTAATGAAAACGGAATGACCTAGCAACCCCAGTTCTTGATACTTGCTCAAAACACTTTGAAAACACATAGAGTTCTATAAGGATACTTATATCTTTCTTCATAGGAGCTCCCAATTAGAAACTGCCAGTAACGCCCATCACTCATGAGTGGAAATGATGCTGCATCTGAGATACTGGGAAAGGAAAAGAAACTTTTGTATATATATAATGGTATCGATGAATTTGCAAGAATTATGGCAAGTGAAGGAATTGGGATACACTAAGTGTGTGATTCAACTTGCACAAAATTGTAGAGTTCAGACCGGTGACACCTGCATCTGGACAGCGACTATGAAGATGTAGAAAGGATGTTTTGTGGTGATGTGAATATGATGATAGCTATGTGACCTGAACGTCTGCTAGAAGTGTTTCTCTTGGGCCAGATGTGGTGGTGCCTGTCTTTAATCCCAGCACTTGGGAGGCAGAGGCAAGCAGATGTCTATGAGTTCTAGGTCAGCCTGGTCTACATAATGAGCTCTATCTGGGTTAGGGCTACTCAGTGAGACTTTGTCTCAGATGAATAAATGACTAAATAAATAAATAATAGTAAATATAGGTTCTCATCATGTACTTAAAATTGGTGCACTTTGTAAATCATAAAGTATGCTCTAATAAGTCTGAAACACCTCTTTCAAGAATAACAACAGCATTGAGTATAAATATGAACCAATAGGAGACTTAGAGAGTCCTATACCAACATAATTTCCTCTTCCTCGAATTTTCTATGCATTTTAGTTTTACCTTTAATGTAAAGGTATTGGGTGCTATTTTAGCTACTTATCTCACTATCGTCCAACAAAAGCAAACATCAGAAAGGGTTTATTTGGGCTGACCGCTTGATGGGGAAGACACTGTGGCTAGCTGGAGTCCCTCTTGCTGTGTCACCTGGAACATGAGGCACATGCTCACCCTGTGTCTCCAGCCAGGAGACAGACAGATGAATGCCGAGATCCTCTTGTCTTTTTCTTTTTCAATCGGTTGGGATGGTGCTGCTCCCAACACACCCAGAGGTGTGTCTCCTAGGTGTCCATCCTGTCCAGCTTCCAATGAAAATGAATGATCACATGTGCCTACTTCTTCCAGACTTTTTCACTCATTCCTTCAGTCCCCAAGACCCAGCCAGGACCTAACGTAGAGCATGTGTTCTGTAAACGTTCTGTCTACCCATTCATTCAAAAGCTATTTATTGAAACAAACATCTAATGATTGTCAGCTCGATAACCACTTCAGCATCTGACAATCGTCATAACTCATTTCTTCCAGTTTGATGGGAGTCTGTTTCTTTCACCCTTGGTGGGAACATGTTATTCCCATCCTAAAGGCTTTATGAATACTAACATAATCTTTATAACTAGAGGAGATATATATTATTATTACTCCTTTTATATAGAAGTAATATTTAGACACGGAGATGTTACAGCACTTTGGGAAAGTGATGTAGGCAGGATTTGAATTCAGGAAGTCCAGCTTCAAGGCTCAAATAGAATGAGCCCTGCTAGGGAAAATTATCCTGCACATGCGGGCTGTGAACACTCTCGCAATTCATGCTACTGCCTTCTACTTGCATGGTGTTTATAGCGCTGGTTCTTCTGGCCTCTGGCCCTCCTCCTCCTCCCTTTCCCCTCCCCTCTCTCCTTCCCTCTCCTCTTCCTCCTCTTCCTTGTCTCTGTCCTCTGAGACATTTCCCTTTCCATGAGAGAACTGGGGTATGATACTATGTGCATTTTCAGGCTTAAGCTCAGAACCCAGTCTGGGGACCTACCCTACCCTCAACAGGTAGCCTTAGTTGGCACAACATCTCCCCGAGGTTCTTCCAAGTATCTTGTGTCAGGTGGCTATGGCTGTGTGTTTAGTGAAGTCTACAGCCTTATGACCTACTGCTGTACAGACCCGCTCTGTGGAGGGTAACCACAGCTGTCGGAGGCTGGACTGATGCTGAGGCTGCATGGTGACTGAAGAAGCTTTGCTTCTTCCTGACGACTCTCAAATGGGAGACTACGTACCACGGACCCTGCAGACCCCTGACCAGGAAAACAAAGTGAGAGTGAAGAGAGCCTGGGGTTACTAGCTTCTGCACCTTGCAGTTGTCAGTTTAAGAGGGTTGCTGGATTTACAATCCTAATAAGCCCATATAAAAGACACACAGTCCAGGTATTTTATTTATAAGCCAGATGCCTAGATTGGGCAGATCTAGAGCTATACTAACTTACTTCCCAGCTATATACTAGCTTATTTCCCCCCTTGTTACCTGCTGCTTCTCTTGGCCACGCCATTCTGGTCCATGGTGGCTTCTTCCTCCACCATCTTCCCCCACCCTATCCCTACCTGCAACTCCCTCTTGAGCTTCCAGTCCTACCTTTCACCTCCAGTGCCCAAACACAGTCTCTAGCCTTCTATCAACCAGGTAAATTGGGAGAAAGTTCACATGGCCTCACTTGAGTATGCGATGGTCTGTTTCTAGGGGAGAGGGAGCACCTCTCAAGGATCAGTAGTTAGCATTAGTGTACAAGCAGTGTTAGGCCAACCCCCTACAAAGAGTGTGCTAAGGAAGGTTCTGTGAGAGAGAATAATGCAACATTTACCCTTATCCTTTAGGCAAAGCTTCCATGTACATTTAAAGAAACCACACTCCTCTCTACCTCATGGCAAGCTTTTGCCTCTTGCTTCCACCGCCCAACTCTGAGTGCCTGTATTTGAGTGAGTGGGTGTTGGTGGGAGGCTGGAGTGTGGTATTGACAACCGTGGAGTCTAATAATGGAGCTGGAAGATTCAATGATGCCCAATTCAAATTAGTCACGAGTAATCATCAGCATGCCAGGAGTGGGGGAATTCCTGCAGTTAGCGAAGGAAAGTGTTACAAACAACAGCTAAGGGTGGATGTGTGTTTCAAGTTGTGGGAGTGCTAATTTTAAATTTTTTGTTCCAGAAAAGGATTATAGAAATGTAAAACAAAAATATTTCGACTTGAAAAATACTTCGTAATTATATGTCATAAAATAATTAGGTCATGGCAAATTAACACAAATGTTTACAGCAAAATTGCCATGTAAAACATTATCGGTAATATTATGCTAATTGCTTCAGAAGCAAAAGCTGATTATGTTTCGGCAGGATTAAAATTTGCCACGTTTGCATTTCTCTTCAGCATCACCCATTTTCCATGTGAGCACCAAACCTGTGATTACTATATAAATCAAACTGCCCGTTTGTAGAGGGACCTTCCTTCCAAATACCAAGCCAGTCCATGAATGAAAGGGAGATTCCTGAGGGAGGACTTGCCCATCTTGTAGGGGTGCAGCAAGGTGGGCAGCTGAATGATGTACTTGGAGAAGCAGACCCAGAGCACCAAATCCTGCTGGAGTGGAATCTCAAGGAATCTCTCAAGCCTTGATGTATATCCAAATCTGTTAAAATGCAGCTGCTATCAGCACATCTGGAATAAGCCCAGAGATTCTGCAATCCTAACGAGGATGCTGGCATATCTGGTCTGTGGACCATGCTTTGAGTGATCTTCTCTGGAGTTGTAAATTCAAATGTCTTTGGAGCAAAGATAAACAACACAAAAAGATTGGAGTGGGAGAGTAAGAAATAGCAGACCCTGTATTGAACAAGGGGATGAGCTGTCCAGTTAAAGGAATCCTAGGGCAACTGAAGGAAGAGGAGAGAAGAGACGGAGGAAGGACCACCCTGCTGTCTGGGTGTGTAGACCCAAGATTCCAATTTCATGGACTCAATCCTAAAGCTGCTTGAACAGAAATAACTTGTTTCAGGTCCATCTCTGACTAGATATCTAGAATCTGACTCCCTCCGCCCCTCAAGGAACCACACTGGACGGGGGAACAAACCCAGCCTTATCAGAGGCACACATGCCACTAAACTCTGCTCAACTGGGTCCCCCTAAGGAGATAAAGTCTTCCTGGTTTGGGTGTGGCAGCATACTAGGGATGATTCATGAAGCTCCGCTGTCTCCTGTTGCAGCGGGGAGTTCATATGTGTTCAGGTACGGCAGACTTCTTCCCTCTCATGCTGCCTTGATATCCTGGAAGGCATCTAACCAGATCATTTTCTCTCTAGGCTTCCATTTCTCTAACCTAAAATTGAACTACATAAAACATCAGCTGCAACGCTGGGGGAGAAATGTCTCTCTAATCACTGAAGGGCCGAACCCTGTCTTGATCTAAATATCAGAGGAGCCCCTAACACTCTGTCTGGGCAGGGCTCACTGTTGGAAACACCCAGTCCTGCAGAGACGCCTGATAGCCTTGTAGCAGGCACAGGGCATGGCCTGGGTTTCTACTGTTTTGACGCAGCTACAGCATATACAGTCTAAAGCATAGCTCTGTGCTCCTCCGTGATGTCTGCCTGAGATTTCTGAGTCTTGCCCTTGGGTTGCCGAAGATGTCATGTTTTTCCCAATTCATGAGGTCTGTTAGTACTTACAGGGATCATCACTTCACAAGGGCCCCTTCTGTGTTATGCACTGGGTGTGGGTGTTCTCAGAAGATGGTCTTCTGTCGCCTTTCTAACACAGGAGGTTCTCTTATTTGCAGATTCCACATGATGGAACTGAGGCCTAGCTAAGCAACCCTCAGGTCGCACCCACGTCACTGTCTGCCTCTGCTGCTGTTTAGTTCTCACCTGTGGGTCTGTAGGTGCCCGCTGCCCTGTGTCTGTCCTCCTTGTAGTCTCTCTGTGTAGTGCAGCACCTGGCCTGAAGTATGTGTTAAGAATGCATGAATCTTCTTTTATGCTGGGCCCCTTTTTCTTTTTTCTAAGAATGACTCCTGACATCTTGCAAAGGGCAGGCCTTTGTGTAAAAAAGGATGTTTATTTCCCAAGATCCATTTCTTCAGAGTACACAGCTGAGCAGGGTTTCCAGAAGAGCCAGGAGCCTGCCTACCACTTCCCCTCCATTTTTACATTTTTGGGCATAAGAGTCACAAAATGGCCCAACTGCTTCACATTATCTCCTTCTGCTCAAAATTGCAACCCTAGAGATTATGTTAGTCTTTATTATTTATTGTATGCCTGGGGGAATTTTCATTTTAACCAAGACACTGGTTCGACTGAAAAATGGCAAGGAGTGGTTTTGTAAGGAGATCTCAGTATAGTGAGCTTATTAAAATGTGACTGTAGTGGGCAGGGCAGCTTGGAAGAGCAAAGGGAAATATTTAGGGAAAGGACTTGTTTTCAGAAGCTGGAAAGAAATTCTGGAATCTGGGGGAGAGAAAGGAAGGGGAGGTGAGACAGATAGAGAAAGCATGTTTAAAAACTAAAATTGACCGCCAAATTGGATGTAAATGGAGAAAACAAATGTGCAGTCATGGGTAGGAAAACACATGGAACTTTGAAATGAAATATGATCAATTTATCTTCATTTGAAACAGAATGAGAGCCGGGCCCCTCTCTAGCAAGCTCCCAAGTGTACGGGAGCCAGTGTTTTCTCTGTAGAGCTATTGATATTCCAAAGCCTTGCTCTAGAGACAAAGCCTGCTCTGCAACCTAGCCAGGCTGCTTCTGAGGGGAGGGGGAGCCCACACTGTAGGACCTTTTGCTATACACCTTTGCTTTCTCTCCTTCAGACCTCTTCCATACAGTGTCTAGAGTGATGTCATGTCGCAATGCTGTCCCCTTTCTAAGGGCCCTCCTGAGCTGAAAAGACAGCTCCTTTTCTCCCTGCCTCCTCTTCTGCTTAGGCATCCATGGATGATGTAGATCCTCAGGCCTCTAATGGCTTCCACTAGAAATCTTGATTGTGCTGGCATGATTTATGGGGGTCAGATGAGGTCTGGTCCTGGGTACCTCTGCAGGAGCTTCCTCCTGGTATGTACTTAGAAGAAGGAGTTAAGCAGAGTCATTTATGCTCAGAGAGCAAGAAAGCTTGCTTTCTTTGAGTGACTCAAGTCTCATCAGTAAATCCATATTCAGAGGCCCCATGTCAGGCTGCTGGGATGACAGCCAGCCAACGCCCAGCTTCTCGGATGGGATGCAGTTTAAACCAGCAGTCAAGGCTGAGACAACAACAGGCAATTTGTTTTCCTCAAGCCTCTGTTTTAAAATGAAAAAGGCAGATTTCCTGAATTCTTGGATTTTCATGGAGAAATGAATTGAGCAATGAAGGCTCATGGGAATTTGAAATGCATTTTCATATTATGTAATTTTGCAGAGGGTGCCACTGAATGCTGTCTTCTTGCTCTCTCTAGGGGTTGGTGTTTTCAGCACATCTTTCAGCACGCTTCAGAAAAACCTCATCTCCAGCATGTGGATGAGCATGTGCATACACACGCAGATACACACAAGCATCTCCTGCAAAGTTCACTCCTCTCCTTCCACTCTCAGGCTGAGAGCACCTAAGCCCCATCCGTGGACCACGTGCCGTCCTCTTCTCCTTCCAAGTGGCTGTGCGTGTCCAGTTCTCAAAGTCAGGGATTTCACTTCTTCCACTGGCCCAGGGGTAAAGGTACCTCTGCCACTGCTAACCTCATGGTGGGCAACATAAAATAGGTACTTTTATTGTTGCGATCAAATCCCCAATAAGAAGCACCTTAACAGTGGAAGAGTCTGTTTAGTTCACGGCTTCAAGGGATACAGTTCACCACAGAGGGGAAGGCATGGTACCACGTGTCTCCAGGACAACAGGGGTATGTAACTGGGACTCCTCTCAACCCCATAGCTTGGTGGTACAGGAGGCAGAAAGTTGACAGGAAGAGGAGACAAGTTATAAACCTTCTAAACCCCCTTCCAGGACCCACTTTCTACAGCAAGACTCTATCATCTAAATGTCTCTCAACCTTGCAAACCAATGTCACTCACTGAGATTAAATGTTCAACTACAAGCCCAAGGAGGGCATTTCACATCATAGCCTTAACAATGCCCCATCTCACCTCCATGTTTATCTCTTACACAGCATAGAGATCTTGCAGGTGTGACTGGAGATCTTTATACGGGGAGATCACTATGGCTCATCTCTGTGGGTTCAGTGTTATTACAGGGAGACAGGAAGGCCAGAGTAAGAGGATGTAGGGTAGTAGAGCAGAGGTCAAATGTTGGTTGCAGGGTTACAGGTCATGGAATGAAGTTGACCCAGAGAAGCTGAAAAATGTAGAGGAAAATCAGCCTGTGCGTACCCTGGTTTTAGTTCATCAAGACCCACAGTGGACTTCTGACCTCCAGATCTATGGCAGACTAAATCCACTTGTTCTTGAAACTAAGTTTGTGGGAATTTGTTATAGCAATGATTTAATAAAGCAAAACAAAAACCTAGTTGTCTTAGGATTTCTACTGCTATACAAAGACACCATGAGCACAACAACTCTTTTTTTTTTTTTAATTTGTTATTATAAATAAGTACTCTGTAGCTATCCCCAGACACACCAGAAGAGGGTGTCAGATCTCACCACTGGTGGTTGTGAGCCACCATGTGGTTGCTGGGACCTGAAACTGGGTTCCCTGGATAAGCAGTCAGTGCTCCCACCTGCTGAGCCATCTTACCAGCCCACACAACAATTCTTATAAAGAAAAGCACTTAATTGGGGGCTGGCTTACAGTTTCAGAGGTTTGGTCCATTATCATGATGGTGGGAAGCATGGCAGTGTGCAGGCACACAAGGTTCTGGAGAAGAATCTGAGAGTTCTAAATCTTTATCTGCAGGCAGCACAAGGAGACTGTGTGCCTCGCAGGGTAGATTGAGCATAAAAGACCTCAAAGCCAACCCCCAGAGTGACATACTACCTCCAAGAAGGCTACACCTACTAGAACAAGGCCACACCTCCTAATAATGTCACTTGCTATGGACCAAGAATTCAAACACAGGAGTGAGTCTCTGAGTGGGGGCATACCTCTTCAAACCACTACACTAGTATAATTACTTCATGAAATGCAACTTACTGCGCAGTCTGTGGGACAGACATGGGGACATCCTACTTTCTGTTATATGTACACCCATGAGAAAGTGGTATCTATGTCTGCTTATGGCTCACAGTGTCTGGGCAGCAATGGAAGGGAAGGACAGGTAGGGCTCTAAGACTGGAGGGAATGCTGAACATCTTTGGTACAACTGAGGCAGAAAGCAGAGAACATTCCAGGGATAACCAATTATCATCAGTGCTGAGCACAAGACTGAGCAGGTCACTTCTATATGGCAATGAAGGGCCAAGGCAGGAGTCACATGGGATTAAGCCGTTAGTGCAGCAAACACAGCCCAGAGTGGCAACTTGGGCATTGCAAAATGAGAGATGGTGAAACTGGTCCTGACATGTATATACTTCATAGGA